>JAHVYB010000150.1:0-126104 GCA_020623695.1 Calonectria henricotiae
CTGACGTTCGCTCTGTATGCGTTCCAGCTGCGCGGGCCTGCTGCTCCCTCGCTGTTGTTGTCACTCCCTCATCTTCGCCCGTTGCTCTACCTTCGATTATCTAAAATACAGCCCAGAGTCGTGTCTATCTTATTTTCTTTGAAGGAGGTAACAAGCGGCTATCAAGCAGTCATCCCGTAACAATCTCTGACGCAACCAAAGTCTTCAGGTCAAAAAAAAAAAAAAAACCCCCCCCCCCCCCCCCCCCCCCAAAGTTGAAGTTACAGCCAGCCGCAAAATAGAAGCCAGAGGGGCACTACGCATTCCCACACAAGCTTCTCACCTCTCAAAACACATCAGGCATTTCTCATACACCCCCCGACTTGGTCCAGCGACGCCTTTCCCATCCCGTTCCCAGCGCCCGAACCGGCCTACACATGCCCCTCTTCTCTGCCGCACCTCGCTGGGGGGGGAGGGGGTTGTGGCTAGTATCCCCACCGCGGTCCCCGCCACGAAATCCTGTTGTACTTCCTGGGCCACTGTCGTACGGATGCCACCAGGCAGGCCCTGGCCCCATTGGCGCATGATGGTCCTGGCCCCCTTGTCAGCCTGTGTCCCTATGATTCGTCGCACGCACGCCCTGGCGTCGCCTGGTTCCTTGGCCCCTGAGGGGTCTTGTCAGTAACGTGTGCTGGGCCTGGCCTGTCCTGAGGGCCTGTTCGTAGTAGCGCCGGGCCGCTGGGTTTCTGCTAATACCACCACGCTGGGCTCGCCCACGCCTATGTGCATGGTGCAGAGTTAGTCCCCACGGGCACTCTGCATGCGCTGAACCAGCCAACTGCACCACACTAGTAGGCAAGTAAGTAGTCGACCCTGCCCACTCCTGCTCGGATCCCCCCTCGCTCCTCTCTCGCTCCTCTTCTTCTCCTCCTCCACCACCACCCTCTGGTCCCTCGTTTTGACACTATCCCATTGCCAAACCAACGGCAATTCGGATGTACGTGCGGTGCTCTTATATCACACCGTCCCATCCTCGACCTCTCCATTGGATCTCCTCCATTACATTGATAGCATCTGCCTAGCAGGCTATCACTCTCACACGGTCGCAGCAACACAGTATCAAAACAAACACACAATACATATTCCAACCTACGACCACTATTCGCCTCGCCGAACTCGATTCATGCTAGTGTACTGAAGGAGTCAATCTTTTATTAGGCTTCGTCGCTTGCAGCTATTACTCCTTTGGTCAGCCTCATTGTCACCATAAACCATCATCCAATTATAAACTACCAATTATCGCCTACCAAACCATCAGCATGAGCGCGCCATCACAGCCAGGGGCTTCGGTCCCCAAGGAGGAGAAGGAAAAGAAGGGTATCGGACGGGTTCTCTCTCGCGTCAAGACTGTTCTCAAACGAGAGGGATCTTCTTCTTCGTCCAAGCGCCTGTCCACGATGATGAGCTCCAAGGGCGCCTCTACTCTCAAGACCGAGGATACGACCAAGAGGTATATGATTCTCATCCCAACTGTTGCCTTATTCCTTCGGCCCTGTAGTCTTCGCCCCGCTCGCCGGTTGTTGCCATCTCACTTTAGAACTCTAAAATCATATACTGAACAACATACTAACTCGGCCATAGTGAACCCACACCCCTAACCAAGGCTCAGGAGGCTCGCGCCAAGTATGAGGCAATGGAAGGTGTTTCCAAACTCACCCGTACCCAGCTCTTCGAGGAGCGTGCCAAGAAGCTCGGTGAACGCTACGGTCTCGAGATCAAGCTCGCCGAGTTGCAGAGCACCTCTCCCGATGATACCGTTCTCCGCATGGACAAGCCCATTCGCATGCGTGTTCGACGAACCTGCCACAAGTGCAATGCCACCTTCACCACTGCCAAGGAATGCCCTAACTGCCAGCACGCCCGTTGCACCAAGTGCACTCGCTACCCCCCTAAGCGAACGGAAGCCGAGGTTATTGCTAGCCGCGAACGACGAGCTGCTATTATCAAGGCCAACAAGGAGAATGCGCCCATTATCCCTGACTACTCTTATCCCTACACCGAGAAAAAGATTATCCTCACCCGACCCAGCAAGACCGGTGGTCAAGACCTTGTTCACAAGAAGCCCCGTCAACGTGTTAGAAGGACTTGCCACGAATGCCAGACACTGTTCCTCTCTGGCACTAAGACATGCGGCAAGTGTGGGCACGCCCGGTGCACGGATTGTCCCCGAGACCCGTTAGTCAATTCCAATTCTTTACCGTGCTTACGGCGGTTTTGGCATAGTAGCGTGCTAACAACGTACATAGACCCAAGAAGGACAAGTATCCCTTTGGTTATCCTGGAGACGAATTTGGTCCTAGCAGTGTACCTCATTACGAATGCAAGAACTGCAAGACCATATTCCCAACTGGCACCGAACATGGAACGAAGTGCAAGAAGTGTGACTTGGAGAAGACAGACCAATCTCCCCGTGTTCTGCCTCGCAAGGTAGAGCCGGAACCTGACCCGGAGGTATTGAAGCAGTTGCAAGCCCGACTCTCGAACCTCAAAGTTGCATAATGCCCACGATGAGCATGGCTCGGAAGAGCAAAAATGGAGTCAGGGGACGTAGAGCGAGGTGGTTGGTTTCCTTCATATTTTCCTACTATCACGACGTCGAAGATAAGAGTGCGAGATTGCGGTTACTGGTTGGTGTCTGGCCCGCTTGAATGAATCGAAAGACCATCCACCACCACACGCAGTCGTTGCTATTTACTTTCTATTCAGCCGGTCATCCGTTCGCATGGTACAGTTTCTCCTTTTACCAGTTACACACTTTCCCAACAAGTCATCTCCGAGACGAGCACCACAATACGAAAAACTACCAGATCCCACGATGGGGATAATATTACTTACGCATACGACATTACGATATGAATTTGTTTTCGAGCGCCCATCTTATGATATCTTTGCATGCATCAATCATTTACCGCGCATTTTTTACGAACGAAGAGTGTTGTGGCATCAGCAAGGGGCGTGGTTGGTGTTTGGGAGCTGTGCCCTTACGGGGAGAAAAGGTTGCGTTGGTGCATTGCGTTATGGGGGTGGGCATAGACGTTGGAGTGGTGGCGACGAGGCTGAGTAGGAAGCGATTTATCATGCAAACGGGACCAATACGGTTAATGGATTCTGAACAACAGCAACAAGGGAGGTGTTTGATGTCTCTTGATCTAAAAAAACGAAACCATTTAGGGGCGCTGTCTCGCACTCTGATAACAAGCCAGACGTCAAAAATAACGAACTCACTATCTCCCTGCCTTAGGGAGATGATGTCTGAATATGTCTGTTCTTGTTTCCCCTCGTGTGCAACAGTGTGCTGGCAACGCGCCACATGTATTTTTGGCGCGTTTTTCCCTTCTTCTTCTGCTTTCCTGGAGAGTCCAGCCACGATTTTCCTGTTCCGACCCATCCCATCCAAGGGCTGTGGTTACTTCCGCTTTGCTTTATCTCCCAGGTCACTATGTATCATTACATGATGGCCTCATTCTCGTATCACCCACCTGTCCGCGTCCTCGGGTCCCCCCCTCTGAGACCCTCCTCACACCATGACGGAGCCACAAGTCTCCTTACCCTCCCTAAGCCCACCACGTCACCCCGCACAACGCTCCTCGCTTCTGACTCCCTCCCCCCCTTCCCCTCATCCTCCCCTACCTTTCCAATTCATTCCTTAGCGACGCTTGCGCTCCGAGACAGGACGTCAGCCGCACCACGTAATGTACAATGCGAGGTGTCGGCGCCCGCCAGAAACCTCCGCTATCCAAGACAACCACCATAACCACCACAACCACTAACAACCCTTGTCTCAGGTAATTCGGTAGTTTCATCCGCAATTCATGCGTGCCTGGAATGAGTTTTTTTTTTCTTTTTTTTTCTTTTTTTTTCCCGTCCTGTCTATTCCTTTGCACCCTATGGGGGGCGGGTTTGGTTCCTTTTTTTCAAACGTACTCGCTTCTTACAGGCTAGTTGTTGCCTTCCTTTTTTGTTTCTGTATTTTCTTTTTTTCTTCTTTCCGATCTAGTGGTTTTGCTTTTCCATGTTCTTGGCCCAGCACCACCGATGTGACAATACCAAACAGCTGGCCCCCATGTTTGCTTTTTGGTCATGGGGGCCGTCGAATGTCTATTTCGGAAATGTGGTGGGTATTTTTCTCTCATGGCGAGATTACTTATTGGGGGGCGGCTGAAGAAGGGCTTGGCAATGTCTCATGTTTTGGAAAAGGAGCGGTGAGTCTTTGAGGGAAGCATACTATCACATGGTCACTGGGCATCCTGCCACAATCGGGGAGGGGTCGATTGGGCGTGAAGGGAAGAAAGAGGGTCTGGCTGTCTTTACCCGGATCGAGAAATGCTAGGGAGAATCGGTCTGGCAGAGCACATTAGACGGCATATGCATGTTTCTTTAGGAAATGCTACATTACAATATTCAACTTCTACATAGTGGGTGTAGCAGTTGCATCTAGAAGTACCAGGGAATCATAACCCAGCTGCATGGTTCCATGCTTCCGTGAGAGACGCCAGCCAACCAAACCCCATACTAACGCATCCTTGCATATGCATATGGATGTTCTGCATTGGCACCCAAAAATCCTCACTTGTGAGTTGTGACCGTCGCGTTCAATTTTGCAAGGCCCCCACGTCCTTGAAGGCTTCCTCCCTTACATAGGGCTCCAGTCCAAATCTAGCTGTATGGGGCACCGAGGCTCCCAGTGTGTCCAACCGGTTCACCTTGCGTCCAAGATACCTCCCCGCCCCATCCATCCTGTTATTGAGATGGGCATGTAGCTCGTCCACCTGACCCTGTGCAGCCGCCTGCCGAAAGCCGTCGGGGTTAAGAATCGGCATGATACGCTGAATAGGATAAAACCGACCCCTAATGAATTGCTCCTTGATCACAATATTCTCCCTGATGAGAGTCCATCGCCAACGCTTGCCGGGATTGATCGAGTGGCGCCATTGGCTTTCATCCCGTAAGGCGATTGGCAGCTGGTCTTCGCTGACAACATTTGGTGCATCACCTTCGCCCTTGACAGGTTGAAAGACGTGGCCACGGAAGAACAGAGTGCCAGGATAGTCCTTATTGGTGAAGATGTATCGCAGGCCCAAAACTGCTGCCTCGCCAGGCACATTATACTCGGGTGGGAGAGTCCTTAAGCGGAGGGTGTCGCCAACCTCGACGCGTTCAGCTCCAAAGAAGCACCCGAAATACGTCGCTGTCTTGCCGTTCGGGTCTTCACCCAATTGTGTCCATAGAGAATATGAGTAGTCGACCTTGGCAGCAGCCATCTTGGAGGCATCGAGCGCAATCATCTCTCTTCTGTTCCCGTCATTCCCTGGTGCTCGGAATATCCCATCCCAATGTACCTCGTCAAAAATCTTGTCCTTGATATCCGCGAGGGACACTGGGGGCACGGTGAAGGCATGGAATGGGCGCATGTCATTATCCAGCTTGGTGACGTTTTGTTGGGGCACAAGGCCGTGTCCAATCGGCATAAGTTCATGGTTACCATTAGTAGAGGCAGCAATCATGCCGAGACGCCAGGTAGTGCCATTCTGGTACCAAACCAGCTCTCCCGCACGGAACAGGAGTGATGATTTGATCTGCCATACAGTGTGCGATTGGGACGGCTGTTGGGGTTGGGGCTGTTGGTGATGCAGTTGCTGAGGTTGCTGAGGTTGCGGCTGCTGAGATTGCGGCTGTTGTGGTTGCTGTTGCTGAGGTTGCTGCTGGAGTGGCTGCTGGAGCGGCTTCTGAGGCTGTGTATGGGGCTGTGTATGGGGCTGTGTATGGGGCTGCTGCTGAAGTTGCTGCTGAAGTTGCTGCTGAAGCTGATGCTTTTGCTGGGGTTGGTGCTGAGGCTGGACATGGGTTTGTTGTTGATGATGAGGCTGCAACTGAGCTTGTGTCTGGGGCGGCAGTTGTTGTCGCTGAGTTTGCGCCTGTAGATGAGGTTGTTGTTGTATAGGGGGCTGTGATTGGATCTGAGGTTGGCCTTGAGAGGGAGCCTGGGGCTGATTTTGAGGTAGTGTTTGAGCTTGAGGCTGAGGCTGGGGTGAGGGCTGCACGGGTGTCTTGACAGGCGTTTGGGACTTGGGTTGGGCCTGGACCTGTTGAATCTGCGGTGCGGAACTAGTGATTGCAGGTGAGTTATGGGCTGAGGGTGTCGGTGTTGATTGAGATGATGTTGATCTTGAAACCGCCGCCACTGGCTTTGGTGGAAGTAGTCCAGGAATCTGGGGAAGCGGGACTGGAGTCACCTTGGGGGGTATCTTCTCAGCCTTGGGCGCCTCGTGGGTAATGATGAGGGTTTCCTCAGTAGCCATTGCAGCGCCTCTCGCCATGTTCCCCGCGTTGCAATGAGCGCAGCAGCAGTCTCGGTAGTCCATGGATGCCGAGAGTAGCCATATTAGATGAACGGCAAACTCTTGCGGGCTCTTGAACAACTTGGCCTTTATTGGATAGCCTGAGACCCAAAGATGTTTGGACTTTTCATAGAGCCAGTATCCGCGAGGAAACTGCACATACCATGAATTCCCTTCTATACCAATGTGTTAGATATTTAGAAATAAAAATTTTATAAAATAAAATAAAAGGTTCTTCTTCTCGGTTCAACTCACCATCAGGAGTTGGGCAAAGTTCCTGTTTCAAGAGAATGCCCAACTTTACCCTCCATTCGACAAATCTGGGGTCATCCTCTGATAGTCTAACCATTTGGGGCTTCATCCTGGGTGTTTTCTCGACTGAGGTTGCATCTTTGCCCATCTTCTTGGTCGCAACAGGAGCAGGAGCAGAGGTCACAGGCCAATACCCAGGACCGGTATCGGTACCGTCACTTCTAGCCACCCGAATTACATCAAATTCCTTCGTGTCCGACATGTCGAACTGTAATTTATGACTGGTTTGTGGCAATACGTTTGGTATTTTGTTGATGCTGAGGGTAGAATAATGAAAAATCTCCGGAAGGGCCTAGCTCAGTGTGGAGCTCCTTCAGATCGCGGCTCAGCCAAGTAACGACCGCGAATCAGTAGCGTCTGTGGATTGCCCAGCACAGAAATTCACGGTTGAACGTCCCGGGGGTAGTTGAGCCCCGGTTACTTGGGATTCGACCTTCAAGGTTCTTGTGGGCTGCTACCAGTGCGGCCGTCTTGTCCGCTTCGCTGGCTTAGCCTCTCTGCAGCTGGACTGGGCGCGCCACGCAGGATGAGATTCCAGCGCCGCAATCAACCGCTGATCAGTCCAGGCCAGAGATGACGTCGTCTCCAAGTATCCGCGCCGTATGACATTCACTGCTAATGCAAGCTACCAATAGTGATGTCAACGGTGATGAATTCTGGTCTTTTGCTGTCGTTTTTGAAGCTCTTTGTCGTTTGCTTTGGCCAAAGGGATGGATACGTTTGGGATTGAAGTCGCGACAAGCCAATCACAGCCATCAGGCGCAAAGCTGAGTCAGCGACTGAGGTCCTAGCACATTGATGTTACCCTATACTTGTACATGACGGTTTTGTGCAGCCAAGTCGGATCAGGTTCAAGCAATACTTGACGATGTGTAGAGTTTGATTTTATTTTGTTTTTTATTTCTTCCTGTCCTTGATATTTTGTAAACGTCTCTTTTGTTGTGTAAGTATTACTCTGTACTTTCGCAATCACACAATTGTATGATAACAATCAGTGGATTATGTTAGTGTTTAGCGAGAGATCAGCGAAAGACCAAGACATTCGCGACACACACCAATCCAACTTTTGATCATTTTAATATTGAAAGAACTATATTGCATGGAGAATTCCCTCCCGTGGATGACTCACGTCAGGTTGAGGTGTCGTCCCTAAGATAGGCACTACATCATTTTCTCTTCTCTCCAAGTTTTCCAAGGCATAGCCTGATCTTCCACTTATCGTGACGCTGTGTCCAAACCCATTCTCTATACCGTACATATGTGACTGTTGTGATTGCGACACCTGAATGTCGCTGGGCTTCCTCGCTATTCGACCATCTCCTCTCCTCCTCAAACAACGGGGAACAAAGACATTCCACATGTAGTCACGAAATGTCCTTGTGGTACCAAATACTATGAATGTGACCAGCGGCGGTGTGGCACCCGGAATAAAGAAGACGAAGTCAGAGCGGGCTTGACGAATTGTCAGCTGGGCAGTGTCATTCAGACTGCTGCGGTTATTCTTGCTCTGGGAGGTGACCTCGGTTGCGATAGTAACAGGCTGGAATATACTGGGGAAGTGTGAGCTTGGATCTCGATGGGTAAGGGATACTTCAGATATATGAACCCCAAGGCAATAAAACCGAGACCAAGACGCAATATCAGCCATCGATCGTAAATTTGTCCCCGGGGCCGGATGTCGGTCAAAGCGGTAACCCCTGATTGGCTTCCATACCTATTGGAAGATTTTCCATATCGAGACTTCAATGAAATGAGCCAGCGTTCAGTATAAAGATACCTCCCAAGAATCGAAAGGAGCATAGTCGCACCCCCCACAAGCCCAACGGTCACTGGGAAGAGGTCAGTACTCCCTCGACAGAGTATGGAAAAGAGAAAGAAAACACTACATATATTTGTGATAACAAAAAATGCCACAACATTGTCTTGGATGGACTTGACTTGGAGAAGACAGACCAAAATGATGGGAAATAGCACTGCAAATAGCTTGGCGATAAAATTGGAGTATCGAAGTGACTCCGCGAAAGTCTGGAATTGATAAACGGACTGAAACAGGACAGTAGACCAAAGAAGATGAGCAATGCTTCAATTATATAGCAGGTGAACTCTTTGGCCATAATTTAGCATCGATTTGGAAGGTTTGAGAGAGCCGACTGATGAGTAGAACAGGCATAGATCGAGGCCAACAGAATTGCCGACAAGCGCAAGCTCTGGATTTCCGATGTTCTCTTCTGCATGTCGGTGTTGTCCCAACTTTATTTTTCTCCAGAACAATATTGTATGAAGCTGCTGAGCGATTGAAGCGATGTTGTTGATCGTTGTAAAGATGGCCAAGAGAAAATGTCTTGTTACAGTAAGCGACAGTACCGGGTGGGAGAATGTACTAAGTCACTTACAGCTTGTTCCCTCACGATGAACCCAAACGAGCCATGCCGTGAGCAAACCTAAGCCCAAGCTGAAGAGCGAGTAGACTAGAACACCGATTCCCAACCCCAGCACCTCTGAGGGAAGCTGGACGGCCATAGGGCCCGTTCTCAACGTTTAAAATAAAAGGCCTGTATCAAATGATTGGGGATATCAGGAAGAAAACGCGAAAAGCGGTAAAAAAGTAAAGTTCCTTCATAAGATCGACCCGGGAGGGAAGTGAGGATCGATTTGGAGCCATGGCATCTCCACGATTGAGCACGCTCCCGCCTGTTGATGATCAACATGCAGGCCCGACTTCCTGGATTACCCCTTGCAAAAGATCCCCGGGGATGCTCCGAGATTGGCGAGTCAGTCTGATGCCAAAGTACTGCATTAGGGTGGAGATGACCCCACGACCAAGCATGAAGCGCAAATGGAGCCATGATTGTGGGCGGTGACGCTCAATGGAACCGAAGGAGGTTCTGGAATTTTGGAACTATCGAGACACGAAATGACAGAGGATGATCTAAATGTTACAGGTCAATGTTTGATATAATCCATGTCCCTTAAAAATTCCGGCTAGGTGGGTTCGACACATGGTAATTGAATACTACGGAACTCTATAGATTCGGGGGCGTTATTATTACCAATTGACACTGAAACGTGCCAGCTAATGAGCTGGGCTGTCCCAGGCATTTCCATCAGACGAGGCCTCAAGCTTCGTCAACTAGCAGCATACCAGTGGTTTCTGATGCAATAACGGTCCCACTAAATGTTTCTCATTATGGCGCCTCGGCTTGGGTGCCCAAAAGGAGCATTCTACGAGCTTGGTTAATTTTGGGGGGCAATATTCTCGGAGTTTGGAAGGGCTCAGAGGCCAATCAAATCGATTTTGGAGCAAGTTAAATTGAGCCCTTCAAACTGCGGCTGAGAAATAATACTAGAGCATTCTGCTGGACCGAGTTTAGGCCATGCTGCTAACGTTTTACCGTTAGAGATGACGAACCCAGTGGGTCAGTTAACCTAGCCACACTGTATTCTGCACCGCCACACTTTCACCTGGAACTTAGCGACGCGTGGGACGCGGCTCGAAATTCATGGCCCCGCGTATGCACAAATCAGGTAGGTGAATTATTGCAAACGCGAGTGAGCGTTTCTGGTTTGTCACAAGCCCAGATCCCAGACCCCAAATTCCAGGGCTCGCATTGAAACTGCAGCCAAGTCAAAATGTGCGACTCTCGCTACACGAATGGAAACCGGGCGTTCCTTCAGGCTGTTCTGGCCCGAGGAACCATCACCTTTGAGGAGGCTTGTCCAATACTCGCCGAGATTTTTAATGCGGAGCGTGAGGATGACGACCAGGTGCGCTCTGACTCGGTTACAGAGCAGCAGTTTCGTGAATATATCGACACCGCCTCACAAGCTGCCTCGCTCTTTGATTATGAAATCCGAAGCACAGTCCATCAAATTACCAAGAAGCGCATCTATGCACTTGTCAATACCACCTCCGACCCCCAGACACAGCTTGCTACGACGTACAGTCCAGATGAACTGTCTTTCATCAAACGAGTTTTCGATGCCATGTTCGATAAGTACAATTCTCCGCGAATGGAGGTGCTGGCTATCACTGAGATGCAAGCGATTAAACTGGCAAGACCGGACAGAAGACAGAGCCAAATTGATGTCGACTCACAAACACAAACGCCAGGAGATAAAGGTCTCAAGCATAGCGAGGTTGAAGCTGTTTTGGGCAGCCTGGTAGAAGCCGGGTGGACTGAAAAGAGCAACGAGGGCTTCTACAGCATGTCGCCACGGGCGCTGCTGGAATTGAGGTCGTGGCTGGTAGAGACGTACAACGATCCAGATATTGGCCCCCGGGAGTGGCAGCGGATCAAGTTTTGCGAAGCTTGCAAGGACATTGTAACGTTTGGTCTGAGATGCAGCGAGCCGGAGTGCAATTTCCGACTGCACGACATTTGCCAAGATGCGTTCTGGCGGACGCGCAGAGAAAAGAAGTGTCCCCAATGCTTGAATGAGTGGACGGGCGAGAAATATACGGGCGAAAGAGCGGTCATAACAACGAAATCATATCAGAAAGGCCGTGGTCGAGGATCTGGACAGCGACGAAGCACATTGGCTGATGAAGTGATTCGCGAAGGAGGAGGTGATGATGCTGAGGAGCGTTCTGAAGAGGAAGAAAATATTTATGATGACGACTGATTGATGGAACACGTCGCTTTTATTCAAGATACCCAGAAACCGAATAAAATATGATATTGATTTGATAGTGGAGCTTTGGTCCGTCCCTTAAGCTTCACCTTCATTTTTGCGTTGGTCAGCTATGGGCGGTCAATCACATGTATCATTATTGCGTGGGGTTGAGGAGGGGTGGCGCGTGATGTCATGTGGCGGTGCCTCTAGGCATTGGTCTAGAGCTCACGGCTTGAGACGGACCACTCCAAGCGCGTGTCTACGAATGGTCAACGGCGATCATCCTCAACGCATGATTGCATGACTTGCAAGCCCATTATTTCTAAATAAATATCGTTAACTAGTACGATCGATTCCCGACCGAACCCTCGCCGAAGTTAAATCTACCCAAGCCCGAACCGATCGATACAATACGCGACAATATGCTGGACTACTTCAAGTCCAAGAAATTTGGCAGGAACAAGCCCGACAAAGAGGCCGCCAAGGACACTGTCAAGGAGGAGACTGCACAACACCCCGAGGCCGCCAAAAAAGGGGAGGCACCGCAAAATCCCGATATCAAGACCGTTGTTGACGCCAACCATGACGGACAAACCAAGGGTGATCGCCTGAATGAATCCGAACAGGACCACCGCCTGACTTCCGATCATCCCCCGTTGAGCCCAGTGCTTGATCAAGATGATGAATCTTGGCTGAGGAGCATCCTTGAGGACGACAGCCCTCCTCCCCCTCTCCCACCTCGGGTTAAAACTCCAGAAATTCACCTGTCTGATAGCGACTCGATCCTGAATGAGGAGAACCCCGAGGAAGTAGCCAAGACAGAGGACGAAGCTGGGGATAAAGGGGATGCCAAGGGGAAGAAGAAGAAGGACAAAAAGGAGAAGGAAAAGAAAGAGAAGAAAGAAAAAGACCAAAATGAGAAGTCTCATAACCGCCTTTCCCTTTTATTCTCGAGGAACAAAAAACATGGCGACTCACTCAAACCTGAAGACGCTCCCGTCACAGAGCAGGAAGCCGAGCGAGAGAAAAAGGATCTTGGCAAAATTCTTGATCGGCTGAACCTGCAAGCCAAGAATAACAAGATTGTTTCATTGTCGAATGACTCTTCTGACCTCCTTCAGCGCTTCACACAAGTTTTCAAAGATCTCGTCAACGGGGTGCCGACGGCTGTCAACGACCTCACAAGGCTCTTTGAGGATCGCGATGGCGCACTCAACCGTGGTTTCGAGAAGCTGCCGTCATCCCTCCAAAAACTTGTCACCCAACTCCCAGAGAAGCTGACCTCATCACTAGCGCCTGAGCTGCTCGCGGCCGCCGCTGAGAGCCAGGGTCTCAAGGCGGAAGCTGAAGTTGGTGTCAAGGAGGCAGCCAAGAAACTGCTCACGCCACAGAACTTGTCGGAGCTGGTGACCAAGCCTGGCGCCGTTGTAAGCATGCTCAAAGGGATTGTTAATGCACTGAAGGCGAGATGGCCCGCAGTCATGGGAACCAATGTTGTCTGGAGCGTTGCCCTCTTTTGTGAGTTCTAACCCAACTCGACCCCTCCCCCCCCGAACACCTCCCCCGAACACATCCCCCGTCATTCTTTGCTAACAGTCTATTCAGTGCTGATGTTTGTTCTTTGGTACTGCCACAAGCGTGGTCGCGAAGTACGCCTCGAAAAAGAAAAGGCTGAAGCAGAAGCTCCCGTCGATGGCAGTGATCGCATTGAGGAACTCCCAGACGACCCCTTGCTCCCCGCGCCTGAACCAGCAGCGGCTCGCACTGCGGGCGAGACGACCCAGCTCCCTTCAAAGGAACCCACCAAATCAGAGGCAGCAGAGCCTGTGTCTCCCGTGTCACCTTTGTCCGATTCACCTCAGCCACCGGTGGGAAAGAGCGCGCCTGCTTAGCCAGTTTATCGTTGAGAAAAGAGATGTGTGTTTGCAAAGGGAATTGATATTGGTCAACGTGGTTATGAGTGCTTTTTGATTCTTAATGAATAGAAACGTATGCACAAGGGGTTTGCATTGCATGGATGAGGATACCCGGCAGGTCTCGTTTATGATGAGTATTACGTAGATGAATGTTAAGTCTTTGTTTTTTAGAATGTTTCTGCGGTCATCGCAGCGGGTATCTATGTCTTAGCCAACCGAAACCAAACTCCATGATGCAATCGCTAGAAATGATTCCATATACCCTTCTCTAATCATCTTCTACTAACTCCTTAATCTCCTCCCTACCGGGTGCCAAAGCCACGGCCTCGCTCTTGTCGCTAACCCCTTGGCGGTCCGTAGCGCCGCCACCGTCCTGCATCCAAAAGTCTACTTCGTCAATAATGTCGTAGACGACGTCCTCTGCAATCTGATCGCGGTAACGTTCCGACACGGCGTGGATCTTAGCCAACCGCCCTCCAATGGGGCGAACCATATCGACCTCGCCCCCGGTTGTGTCGTACTCTGGGGGTGGGAACCAGAAATCAGGACCAAAGTTGACCTCGGCGGCGCCTCCGCGGAACACACTGACGGCTGGGTAGTAGCCAAGCATGCCGTCGTCGACGCCCTCGCGGGCGCCGACCTGGGGCATCGGGCGAGATGCCGGAGGTAGGAAGCCGAGCAGGTTCTCGAACGGGGTGCCCATAAAGACACCGTTCTTGTAGATGCGTATGTAAGAGTTTGGTAGGGTTCGCAGACTCGGTGTTGGGTGATTAGGCCCTGGAGCCTCAGAGGAGCTGCCTGAAGCAGTGGGCGAAGGGTTCATGAGATCCTCTAGTTCTTTGGTTGTGTGATATTCGATCTTCTCGAAGTAGGTATGTGCCTTGAAACGAATTGGTACGCGGTCTCGAACAATATTGGGGGCCTCAGTCGTCGGCGGGGGTTCTTCGTCAGACTGATCTACGGCAGGATTGTACTGCCCGGACATGATCTTACGATGTAGATGCTCTGACGGAAGCTGAATCTCCAGTCCGATAACATCTCCTTCTTTGATGCGCTCGCCGGCGGGGAAGAAATCCTTCGGTCGTGACATGTGAACTTTTTCGCCCGCAACATCTCTGATCCCATAGCTGTACGCATCGAAACCAACGGGGGCATCTAAAGAGGCCTCGCGCCGGGCCCAGCCCATGCGCACATGCATTCCGCCACCTGACTTGGATTCGCCATCCTTAGACTCCCTGATTCCTTGGGTGATTTTACACTCCCAAAACCATCTACCTTCACGGACCGCGACATTCGCCCGAGCCATGCGAAACCCTTTGTTCGTGGTAACGTGCCGCGCCGACTTGTCAAAGAACACATGCCCCGCGGCATCCTCAAAGCCCATACGTGGCCCGAATGGTTCCGGCTCGGTCTGCCGGTAGTAGATCGTCGAGGGGAAGAGGGGATCGGCGATGCAGTGAGTATATCGGAAATTCTTTTTGTTGGAAACGCTATGTATGGTTAACATAAATATCGAACACGGGGCCTTGGGGTTGAAACCTACTGGTCGGATGTTTCAAAGAACTCGATCGTCTCACCATTGGAGCCTTGGACCTCATGATGAGCAGTCATGACGGGGCCGCGGGGCGGCTCAAAGTCTGAGAGTTTGGGAGGGGCAAGCTTGTAGCGCAACGGGCTCTGCTCGCTGTGCTCGGGTGTCTTTGAGGACTTCGGATCGGGGGTTGCGCGGGCGCTGTCAGAGCCAAGATTGGCGCCCTTGGACTCACGCTTCTTGAGCGTGTCTTTCTTTGCGCGAGCAGATTTGGAGCGGGCACCCTGGGCGGCATCGTCGGGGGGGAGGGAGTCGGGGTTCAGAGGTGAGGGTACGGCTGGGCTGTGGCCTTCGTCTAGTGCTCGTTTCTGGGGGATTGAGGACAGCGGGACAGCTGTGGGAGTGGGCTCCCGTTTGGGGCTGCCTATTTCTGAGGAAGCCATGGCGGATGGCAGTCAATTGAGTCGGAAGTGCCGGTGGCGATAAGGATAAGGCAGGACAGAGCTCAAGCAGAGCTATGTGATGGACAAGCTCTGGCGCATAGGTACAGGCGTGGGCGCAGGCGCAAGCGCAGGCACAAGCGGGGACGGTTCCCGGCTTGAGAGAGCAGGGCTAATGGACAGTGTGTAACTTTATGCACCAGGACGGCCAAGTACCAAATGGATTGCGATTCGGGGAGATGGCGCTGTTGCGGTGTGCGGTACAGTGGACTTGGTTGAAGTTGGGTTCGGTGAGAGCCGCGTTGCAAAGTCGTGTGGCAGGACACACCCTGTCGCGACGTGATTTGATGGCCCCCCAGCCAGTAGAATGGCGCGTTGAGGGAAAAAGCTGTGGCTACCCAAAAAAAAGAGGGCCTGATCTTGGCTTAGCGTCCTGGATCTAAGTCAGTCGGGGCGCGACGATCCCCTGCGTCAGGACTGGGCAACGCCGTAACGGTGTCAAGTGGCCCTCGTCCAATTTTCTCCATCCGCGCTGGGCCAATGGATGCAGAGCAAATGTAATCCAAGACATCTCAGGGGCGCCTGATTGAAAGCTTCGACAGAGCCGCCGGCGGAGGAACCTGACCCCACCCCGGAAGCTCTGATCTGGCGAGATGTCGGGCCAGTTTTGCGAATTGCCATGCCATCATAGGAGCGCCGCCCCAGGGTTGGAAGTGACGGAATTTTCATTTTCAGTTTGTGTGCGAGTGGGCAATTATTGAGTGTCGGGTACACCAGTCCAGTAATATAAGCGAGCCTGAGACCACCGCATCTTCTGATCTGCTGCATGACAGAAACCCTGGGCCGGAAAACGTCACTCAGATAAAGTAGCAGCAGGGCTGGCCGCCTTGCCCTGGGCGAGGTTTCGGGGACCCTTCCACCCTTTCGGGCACGACCATGGGGCGAGCAGAGTCGACAAGGACCATGGATTCCACGGATCCTTCTCTGAGCCATTGGGTCTCGCGTTGGTGCCCTTAAGCTGCCCCATGGAGCCCGGAGCCCGGAGCCCGGCTTTTCCCCCATGTAGACAGAGAGCACCGAATAATGAAACCAGCCCGTTGACAGCTCCAGATAAGTCGGAAACGGGAAAATGGGGCATTTTTGCTTGGCCGACGGCTCCCCCCAACCCACCGCCTTCTGTTGCTGCGCTGTCCGCTGCTTGTGCATACCCTGCCATTGTCGCCTGGTTTCCCTTTGTTGATTTCATCACATCACTTCACCTCGCCGGTATCTTATCTCAGGACCGACCACAGAGCTCAGTCTCCCTCGCCTGGCTCCCAATCGCCCATCTCCCCATCTCCCCATCTCATCATCTCATCGTTTCTCTCCTTCACCCCCAGTAGTAGCCCACTTTCGGCACAACCTACCCACCCACCGACCTTAGAACAAAACGGGACACAACACCCCCCCTGATTAACGGGACTTTCCCATCGTGTCACGCACGTCACTCCCGGCACTCGACTCGCCTGTCATCAACCAACTCAACCACCACCTCTTGCCCGCTCCCTCTAGACGGGATTGTGTGCAGCTCTCTGCGTCCTCTCTGGCGTCGTGCGTGACAGCGTCCTGCGTTGGTAGCCTTGTGCCATCGCCGCTCGTCTCGTCGTCCCCAGTCGCCCGCTCACGGCCGTTGCTGGGTCCTGCAGACACCCCCCGTTGTGTGGCCATTGCCTCCTCCCCATTCACTCGCGGCTTGCCATGGGCTTCCTGGTTCTATAGCATCCCAAGTTATGCACATGCACCTACCGACATATTCCTCTCCATCCATTGCCCTCGTCCTATCCACTTCAGTCCTTAAACCCAAGGGACACCGAGAGTCCAGAATCCACACCCCAGCAACTCCGGCCTCCCCAGCCCCATGGTCCTGCGTTTGCCGGCGACTTCTTTGATTCCTCTTCAGTCGTCTCGTCTCCCTCGCAAACCATTCCCCCTGCTTCGGCTACTCTGTGCCGCATTGTCCTTATTCGCCGTCCCACCACATTCTCTCGACCTGCCGCCTCCATCACAGCAAAATAGTCCGCCGAACGCTGCGATCTGGTCACCCCCCGTATCCCTCATCCTCGCCTTTAGCACTTACCTTCCTGGCCACACGGTCCCGGACTGGTGGTGCCAACCATTTTCATATAGGTCCCCTGCTTTTTTTTCCCTCGCCAAGCACACTTTCGACATCTCGATTGTCTTGGATTACTACTACTTGTGGCCCCCGCGCCACTCGCTGACTACACCCTTCTTCCAGCTTCGTCTGTCCACCCACTGGCTCACTTGCTAGCTCCGCCTCCCATTCAAACTTCGAACTCATTTACGCCTTTCTCCCCGTTGACATCTAGCTCTACGGCTATACTATCCTCTCACGGGCCCCACTGTTCGTTGCCTTCGTCTTTCACCTTTCACCTTCTACTTATCTTCTCTGGTTCGCACTCTCCCGGTCTTCCACTCGAGAGTCGATGACCAGAGGTCACGAACCCACATCCATCGCACTCCGGCCCGCCCGTGTTCGTCATTGTTGCCTGTTCCAGCCTTGGAGTTACCGCCCCGAGTATCCGATTGTTGTCGCTTCGCCGCCTCAGGACTACGTCCGCGTGGACGCCCCTCGCCATTCGGATTGACTGACTCGACCTTTGGGCTTCGCCAGTCATCTGCCCGGAGTCGACGTATTCAGTACCCCAGTGGTTTGCTCGGCCGGACTGGCCCCATCACCCCGGTATATTACCAACCCGTCGATTTCTACTTGCTAGCCGAGTACCTGTCCTGTCCTATCAGTACGATTTCTCGAAATCGCTGTACGTACACTCACCGGAACCCGCCTCTCTCTCCGGCCCGGCATCTTGCCCAAACTCGCCTCTTCCCGGCGTATTGTAATTCGCTGCGACTTTGGTTTATTTTTCTTTGCCAAGTCTGCCCTTACATTATCAAAAATCCACCCCCAACTGTTCCCCTCCGAGTAGGCTCCGGCCACATATCGCCGATGCATGTTGCAGTCATCGCCTTACATCGGACCAATCCAACACGTCTCCAGCCCACCCTTCTGCGCTGCCACCGCTTTCAGCGAGCGCATTTACCGGGCCTCTCTTTCTAACCACCTCGCTAAATTCGATTATCGCCTTGGCTCCATGGGAATGAGCGAAGACGCACAACTAGGGGCGCCGTATAGCCAACCACGCGAGCCCGGTTCTGTTCGAACCGCCTTGCCCTCAAGGCCTATGTCGTCCAAACCTCGTGATGCTTCCGTGGCATCCCCTCAAGAACGGACTCATCTCCCATCAAAACCAGAAAACCGGGGCTATCGTTCAAATCCAAGCGGCGACTCTCCCGGTTCGAGCGCAAGCCCTCCTGCCACTTCGATACCCAAAACGGCCAGTCCTGAAATGTCCAAGTTAGAACCAAAAGGTGGCTCAGGCACAGCTAACAGTCAAGGCCAAGTATGCAGGTGAGTACTGGTCTCTTCCACACGACATTCGAATATTACGGCTCATCACGAGACAGTAACTGCGGAACCACACGGACTCCTCTATGGAGAAGATCACCACAGGGCGCCACGATTTGTAATGCATGTGGCCTTTATTTGAAAGCGAGAAATGCGGCCCGACCTACCAGTCTGAAGAGACCTCCGAATGTGGTGCCGGCAGATCCGCCTCGGACCGTTCCCTCCAAAGCATCCCAGGCCTCTTCAAGCAACCCGTCGGCTGCCAGCACGGCAGCCTATGTTTCTGCCGATCAGACTGGAGGCACCTGCCCCGGTGGCGGCCGGTGTAATGGAACAGGAGGTGCAGAGGGATGTAATGGTTGCCCCGCCTTTAACAATCGCATGTCCAAGAGTGCCCATCTAAGTGTCATGCAAAAACGACAGGGTTGCCAGAGTCAAAAGGATGGCGTCAAGCCTGAACCAACACCTGTCGACGTCAACGCCCTTGAAGGCCAGGCTGCAAACGCGACGGTTGTGATTGCGTGCCAGAACTGTGGGACCACTATCACTCCCTTGTGGAGACGAGATGAGAGTGGCCATACCATTTGTAATGCCTGTGGTAAGTTGTTCTTCTGAATCGCCTCTTCTCTGTTACTGATCAATCTCTAGGATTGTACTACAAGCTCCATGGGGTTCATCGACCCGTAACCATGAAAAAGTCAACTATTAAGAGACGAAAGCGAATAATCCCAGCTACCCAGGATGAAGAAATGGAGGATATTGTGGATACAACTGAATCACTAGGCCAAAGCCAGGAGCAAACCCCGGAGAGGGGATCGATGAACGACGACGGGTCGATAAATTTGGGCTTGCGCCGGCGCCCTGAACACCCCCTCACTATTGAACCTCAACCTGTTATGCGCCCTAACAGAACGATTTCCCCCCTGCCATCGACTTCAGATCTTGCAGCGTATCACCAGTCTAGCAACAATCGAAATCATCCCCCGCCGCTTAATGATGATAATAGGTTGCCCCCAATGACGTCTATGACGGGCGCTTCCGACAGACAGTCGTCTCTGTCACCGGCGTCTTTTCTTTCCCCGACGCGCAAACGATCCTTCTCTACCACAGAAGGCGAAGCATTCGGCGGAAATGATGGCGCACAAGAAAGCACAAAACGGGTCTCGTCGATAAATATCAAATCTATTCTTAACCCCTCGACCTCAAGCGATAGTCCTCCCAATACGGGCACTGGGAGTGATGATGGAGATTATTCTCTGCCCCCGATACGATCCCCTGGAAGCACGATTGCATCGGCTCCCAGTCCTGGTGCGTTTTCGAATAGGGACCCGACGCCAGGGGCTCGCGATTTGAACACGGAGGGCGAGAGACTAAAAGCGGAGCGTCGAGCAGCCCTGCAACGGGAGGCCGATCGGATGCGAGAAATGCTTGCTGCAAAAGAAAGGGAACTGCAAGAACTTGGACACGATTGATGAGAAGAATTTCATGACGATACATGTCAAAAAAAAATGAGTAATGAGGGTTCTTCCATGAAGTACGGAGTCATTGGAACACTGGGACCATCAACGGGTTGGGATGATACGGAGCCCCGGACGGGCTGGCGCTTTTGGAATTTGCTCTGCACACCTTCGTTTTCTTCGGTATTCTGGCTCGCCCATGTCATCGAAGCGAGGATCTTGAAGAAATGAAACCAGTTGCAAGAGATTTGGGCTGCATTGCTTTGTTCAAAATGTGTACTAAAATGGGGTCTGCATAAAAATACGGCATATCAACCAAGGTGTTGGGATCTCCAAAACGAGCTCTTTACTTTTCCACATTCAGCATATAGATATGGTTCGGTCGAAGGACCGTAAAACGGGGTTCCCCTTGTATGAAAGGCAGATGGAAATGCTTTGGTGGAGGATATTGCGATGAATAGCAAGCCCAGCAAACAATGTTTTAACGTAATATCTTGGCTCCTTTGATTTACAGTGGCGACCTTGGCATGGAATGGTTTATTTTAGAGCTTCCACAGGCGCCCCAAGACCTCAGGACCGCGTCATTTTGCAAGAGATGGATGGGAAACTCATCAGCTAAAGCCGTATGGGATCTACACTCACACCATGGTTTCGACGAATGCGACCGGCCGGTTTCTAAGCACCCCCATGTGACTGAACTAGTAGAGATGCTCAGGAATCCCTGTACAACGGCTGCATGACTCTGAGCTATTGCACACTACTGTCCGCTGGTGGATTGATTGGTGTCGTGGCACGTTCAGATGGACAAATCGAGGTGAGCCAAAGATGGGTACGACACGCGGGCGAATCTGATCACTCAACCATTTCAGCAAAAGGCGGCGCCACAGCGATAGTGCTAGATCTTCGACGAAGCGAATGCCATCCTGCTGAGCAAATGCAGTATGGATGAAATGTGATTGCGGACAGGGAGGTTCGGTTGCATTTCCGGATTGCCATAATTAGTACATGGCATAATGAGCCTGGAGCGCCTCCCTTATGTAATTGCCTCCTGAGGCAGATAAATTGCCGCGAGCTGGAATTTTTCCGCTTCTCGCATCTGTCCCTCTATTGAGTCTCAGAGAGCTTATTTATTTATTATTATTATTATCACGCTTGGATTATGATTCTGGCCAACTTGGGAAATCATCCACTTGTTTGTTAACTACATAGACATGGCTAATCCACCCCTCTTCCCTTGCCCCATGTCCTTGGCAGACGGGACTGCCGAACGGCAGTTGCTTTTGCAACAATATGTTTTGCTTTCTTGAAAAAGAAAACAAATAACCACAAGCTGACCATACGCGGACAGGTTTTAATGTTCTAGAAGAAGCTAAAATGTGTAAAAACAGCACATATCTGCTTCGTCTTTGGGGGAGAGCGCCTCTAGCCATGGATTAAAGCCGAGCGTGGGGGAGGGGCATTCTGGGCCTTGTTGGTCTGCTCCCTCTCCGTTTCGTAAGTTGTCATCGTCACACTACACGGGGTAGCACATCCTGGTATGCGCTCTGCCTAAGGATGGAGTGGAAACCAAACCTCCTTGCGCAGGGTGATGTTCGAAATTAGTGGGCTACCCACCGGCAGGCATCCGGCGCTGCGAGCTGCAACGTTGTGATTTCGTATGGTGAGGCTGCCAAGCCGTCTTGCCTTTACCATTTTGGTCGTGACGTTGTTTTCGAAGTAGGCTGCGCTGGCCGGGTCTGGTCTAGGAGGCTTGAAAAAGATTGGGCGACCTCTTGACAGTCAGTCAGGCTTGTTATACTGTGTTACGACCAGTGGAACGCGGGTTTGGGAGGAGGGGAAGGGGATGTGGTTGTATTTTTCCGTAGTTGTGGCGGCTTGATTTTGCTGCCCCTAAGAGAAAGGTGTGCACTATCATCTCATAGCGTGGAATGTGGTGTCGGGTGATTGATGGGCTAACTAAGTCGTCGAGGCGGAGCACAGGGAGACAGACACTACTCCAGGTGTGGATGGGAGAGAAGCAGGAAGTGGTGTGTGTATACCAGTCAGCTCGTTGCAGCCCTATTTCGGCAGGCAACCACTATGGCGGCGTGGTATTGGGATTTATCCCCAGAAGAAAAAAACTACGTGGAAGTCAGGTGAGCGATTTTTCATGTCTTTCAAAGAATATCACCTATTGTTTGGTGCGCGAAGTTATGAATAGATTCAATTATACGAGTTGAAGAGACTCGCCATGTTCCACCAATGTTCCTTAGAGTTGGAGTCTCCGTAAATCTCTGTCAGATCCCATACCAAAAAACTGGAATGGATCTCGATCTTACATGTGTATTAACATTGACATTGACGACTTATCCTACTTCCTTTCCAGCTCCTTCCATTTGAGGCGGTGAGGCTGAGCTGATTCGCAAAACATAGGCGGAAATCTCAAGACGATCAAGACGATTAGAAAGCAATGGATTATTTTACATTTCTTGTTATTATGCTTTTCTTTGAACGATAGATACTTATAGAACGGCGTATTGCAAGAGCCAAACACTCCTAAGATATTGTGATGCAAGCAATGTCTCCCCGAGAAAACGGTCTTATGAGCGGACAATGGTCACCAAATTAACAATTCAATAGAATTGCCTAGTATATCGCATCGCGTTGTCGGATTTATAAACTAATGCAAAACGCCTCGTTAGTCTGAACAAAACAGAACTTGTCTCATTGTGTATTTTCGCGAGCCTGGCGTGAGCTTGGATGATGCCTCTTGTTTGATTGACCGTGTAATTTGCTACTATTCTTGGATGCGCCAGTAATCGGAAGTAGATTAAACAGAAAGTCGATGCAAAAGCCGAGTTGATGGAGGAATCATCAAAGGCGTTGCCGGACAGGCCGTAGAGAGACATTGGTTATAATTTATATTAAATCTAGTCGGCGGGCAACACCCCTGGACTCTTTTTGAAAAGATGAATTGTGCCAAAAAAAAAAAAAAAAAAAAGTCACAGCATGACCGTTGTGTCTATTGGTTATTTGGCCAACTTTGTTGTCAAGTTATTCCGCCGAGGTGGTGATGTAGACCCACTACATCTAACGAACGTTTACGATACTTGGACCGTAACAATAATTTGGCAATATATAGCACCCTTGTTCGTAGCAATATCGCTAGGCTGTTTAGTCAATTTTGATGACATCATTTATTTCCCCGTCATCAAAATTTGGTGGATATGAACATGGTTCTTCTATCCCTCAGCTACCCTGATATCTGAACTTGGCTTAAATTGACATGTTCATATCGGAGTGACGATTAAACATAATAAGAGTGACCAGAATATCCATTTGGCCTTTTTATTTTATTTTTTAACCTGTTTTAGTGAGCCTTGTCCTACTATACAACTTGTCGTGCGCCACCATCACCCTTGCTAATGAACGGGGCGTTAGCTGGTGGAAGCGAAGGTTAAAGCCTCGAAAGACTGGACTGGAAATGAAGTCGTCAAAGAAACTGGAGACTATCAAGAATCAACTTACAAGGATTTGATATATGTGATATTCATCCTGGCTGGTCATCGAGAGCTTAATTCGAGGCTGCCGACAATTTCCTCAAATGGGGCGTGGGATTGGAATGAACAGCACCATAAAAACCCACTATCGAATGCCGCCATTTATTTCCATGACACATTTTTTTTTCTTTTTTCAGGTCACATATCCCATGAAGGATAGTCGACTTACATCGCGACAAGAATAGCAAAAGATCGCTTATATGTTGAACAAAAGAGGTGAGTAAATTTACATCTCGCCCTCAAGGTAGTTGGCGATTTGGGACCCCAGTTACGTCAAATATATTACTTACATAGCATACTAACCTTGGGTGCGTTGAAGTGCACCCATTCTGGCTGGCAGCCATCCTTTTATGTTATTACATTTGTATCTTGGAAAGCTTCAGAGTTTTCATCTTGCATTACCTTTAGACTTCAAATGTGATTGTGGGCACAAGGGCAATTGTACCACAGGATTTGAAAGTCTATAGGTTTGACCTGCTCCTTGGTGGTGCTACCTGGTTGAGCCGTCCCTCTCCCCAGGGGGACACAAAATCACTTTTATACCTTGATACCAAATGTTACGACAACCAGCGGCATGATGACGCGGCCTAGTTTGTTGAGATTTGCCGGCTGTGCAGCTTATTGCGTCCTGGCTGAATGTAGTGATCAGTGCATGACTAGAAACTTGAGCCCACAGTGCTTTCCAAGATGAATACAAATGAATAGAATTATTTTTGCATATTCCGATAACATCTTTTTGGTCTAAGGGATTGCCAATGATGATCTACCCTCTGTTTAGCATGTCATTTGCGCCATGGCTTGAAGTATTCAGCAAACTCGTTATCAGACAGGGCTTATTCCCAAGCATATTGTTAGCTTATCGAAGTGTCGGATTAACTCTTGTTCCTGGGAGGACTGTTTCCCATACCATTTATGCCCACCCTATTGGGTAGGCTCTTCTTGTAGAATCTATTTAGAGACCTTGGGCGATAGCTAAACGGAAGGAACTGGTGAACCTTGTCTCTGAGCGGTGGGACGACTGCAACACTCATTCTCAGTATAATGCAAATACTTTACGACTGACTATGTTGGATTCTTCCCCGCCTGGAAAGCCCCATTTCCGGATAGAATGACGTGATTGCATACATGAACTTCCATGACGGAGATAATCAGATGTATGTGGATATCTCGTGGGCAAACCCAACCTAAGAAGGGGGGCAGGATACGGGATTCGACCCATCCAGTGGATCCTCCGCCAACACTGACTTTGTGAGTCTTGCAAGACACAATAACCCTAACCGGGATATCCAATCAGACCAAAACCAATATAGTTTCACGTATGAGGAATGGTGATACAGTGGTTTACATTGCTTCTATACAAACCGGGCTCCTCAGAAATATAGGGAGTTGTGGGAACCTAGCAAGCCCATAGTCATAATGGCCACTCCCAAAAGCTAGGTCAACTATACATATCGAGTGCTGCAAATTCTGCGCTACATACTACTGTTGCCTTCCTGGGAGAGAAGTTGCCCTCTGCGAGAGAAGGCAAAAAAAAAAAAAAAAAAGCTAGTTGATATAGAGGATCCTTTGATGTCAATGTGTTGTCCTCGCCATGTATCTAACAATAACCTTGAACTGTGGGTAGGATTATACATCACCATCTAAGTTCAAGGACGATGAACCCCGATTGATCAATTGGGGTTCCCACAAAACCTTGAGATCATAGGACGGAGTTCTTTGTAATTCGCAGTTCGAGACGACGAGTGAGCTACAAGAAAGGGGATCTAGATGCATACAAAAACATAATGGAGATTGTTATTCTTTGTTTGGTTGGGATGTGTGATTATTCCTTATTCGCCTTTTGAGTAGTAGTCATACCAGGATGTGCGCTTGATTTCGCCGCCATTGCGCTGCTTCTTGACGGAGATAGAGTTTGTCTACCAAGCAGCTAAGAAAGCATGATGTTTGCGGCCAAGAAATTGTAAATCCTCAATGTGTCAAGGATGCCTTGGCACAGCGTAGCTACTTGAATTTTCACCAGGGAGGATCAACGAGCGAGCATGTTCATTGTGGAGTGGGGTGCGGCGGCGCGGGAGCCGGGATCGTTGCGGGCGCCACAGTCGACTCCCCGGATTTCAAGTCTGGGCCGATATCAAAAGCAACGCGTAAAAATAAAAGCTGATTACCAATTCAGCACGTGCATGTGGGTGGTGTAGTGTATTGTAGTGCATTGTAGTGTATTGTAGTGTAGTGTAAGTGGGTATTGCAACACTCCAAGAGGCGCCTCAGGGCGCCAAGGGATCAGCGGCTAAAGCAGGCAGACAACCAGGGACATGGGTAAGCATGTCAGCCGTCCCTGGGGGAGGGAAGAGAAAAGATGCAACCTGTTCATTGTTCTATCGAATGTTCCAGTGCATTCACCTGGTGTCGTATGCAGACAGAGCCAGCCAAAAAGGGATGACGGTACTGGTTGGTGGGGGTGGGGGCGGAGTGGACGGTCTTACCTTCTGCCCGCGGACAGCTAAAGGGGCACGTCCTTGATCCGGCGGCGGACCGGTCCCTAGTACCGGTGCAAAGGGACGACCATCTCGCATTTAAGAGATCAACAGGTCAGATAGCAAAACGGGGAATCCGACAATGGACGGTGACAGTGACGGTGGGCCAGTGTTGGGCTAAACAAAAAAAAGAAAGGTCGCCTGTCGGCCGTACGCCTTGAGAATGACAAGAGAAGCGGAGCCGGAAGGCCCCACTCTATTTGCTACAGTGAAGCATGCACTGTATGTCTGATCTGACCATTCTTCACTTTTGCGCCAGTTGGTGTTGAATTGGTGCTGGGCTGGTGGCATTTGGCAGCGCACGGACTTGGCCGAATGTCTCCCGCGATAATCTTACAGTGCATTGTCACAAGTCAGCACGGTTGACGGCTGTCATTGGCGCGGTGGCCCCACCAATTCTCCATGAATGTCGAACGAAGGGCGCAACAGGGGTGCACTCTTTTCGACATCTGGCACACGAGACCACCCATAGTGGCTGCTGGTGCCCATGGGCCCGCCCCGTTTGCACGTCTGGGCCTAGCTCTCGACGGCCAACCATGTGTGGTGTGGCTGGATTTTTCTCTAGGTTGGCCGTCCCGGCTGGCGCATCTTACACGGGTCGGTCGCTCACCTCAACTGCGGCGGCGGCTGTCTTGGATTGAACAAAACTGCGCCGGCATCCACTCTGTTCATATCCTTCTTCCTCTTCAATTCTCTTTCATGACAACTTGTTCCCGACCCGGCTCGAAAGGCGTCCGAAACTAGAGTTGCCCAATTTGGATTGGGTCTACAAGTGCTTGACTTGATCGAGGCGCTTGTCATCCCCCACCACCGCGCCGCACCCTCGTCAACCTCAATGACACACACGCCCTTTGCCTGATTACAGCTCGACTGCATTGCGCCCTTTGAGCTGCATTCACAATGACAACACTTCATGAGATGGACGAGTTTGTCGACTGGGACAAGGCCGGCGATGCCTTGGGCGATGCTTTCCAGAACGACGCCCTTGCCGGTCTGACCTCCCAGCTCGACGGCCCCGACAACATCGATCTTGTCCTGGCCAATGTCAATGAGGACGATTTCAGTTTCTGCGCCCTCCAGCATTTCTCCGAAAACAACTTCCCGCTCCCTGATGCCCCTGCCGCCCCAGTTAACATGGACATGGCCGCGTTGTCCTGGGATTTCCCCGAAACGCCTTGTACCAACTGCACCCTCGGTGGTTTCTCCTGCAAGACTATCCGCGAGGGTCAGTGCAAGGGCTGTTGCACCAGCTGTGTTGCTTTGAGCATCCAGTGCAGCTTTCCTGCTGGCTGCTCCAGTTTCGACTTGGACCAAATGGCCTTCCCAGCTGATCAATGGATGGCGTCTGAGTTCCAGCAGAGCACCGCTGGCCCCGATGAAGTACAGAATAAATCTCTCAAGTCATCCCGTAACAATTCTGCAGCTGACCTGTCCAACATGGACGGCTTGGCCAAGCCCCCTCCAAAAATCGGTGCTCGATTCTCTAGAGAATCCGTTCGCATCCTGAAGAATTGGCTTTCAACTCACAACCGCCACCCATATCCAAGCGATGAGGAAAAAGAGATGCTCCAACGGCAGACCGGTCTTAACAAAACCCAGATCACCAATTGGCTCGCCAATGCCCGGCGCCGTGGCAAAGTCCAGGCACAAGCCCCCCGCTCCACATCTCCTCACTACAATTCCTGGTCAGGACCTATTGATATTCCTCGCCGCCGGGGCACCCCGGCTCTCGAATCCACGAATCGACGCGGCACTCCTGCTCTCGAAACCATGAACCCACTTCAGCGTTGGGAGCACTCCCCCCCAGAGAACGAACCGGCCTCCGTCACTGCTATTGCTAGGGCCGTTACCGCCTCTTCATCAGGCCTTTCGTCCGGTCTCAACAGTCCCTACAGCTTCAACTATACCGATGATGGTTCAAGCAGATCCATCTGCAATCAATCATCGGCCAGCAGTTTGGGCACTTCTCACTCCAGTAATGGATCCTTTGGCTCAGCCTACTCTCACGGGTCGCGCAACTCGTGGGGATCTTTTGGCTCAGCCGCATTCAACAGCCGTAGTCGTCGTCGCCGTCGTCGCAGGACAGCCGCCAAACCCGGAACGGAGACGGCTACCGGCTTGTCAGCGCCTCTTAAGACCTTCCAGTGTACATTCTGTACGGAAACGTTCCGAACAAAGCATGACTGGCAACGACATGAAAAATCGCTGCATCTATCACTCGAACGATGGGTCTGCTCTCCCCAGGGGCCTCGCGCCGTCAACCCAGAAAACGGCCAACTGTCTTGCGTGTTCTGCGGCTTAGGCAATCCAGATGATGCTCACATCGAAAGTCACAACCACTCGGCCTGCCAAGAACGATCGGCAGAAGAGAGGACATTCTATCGAAAAGACCACCTCAATCAGCATTTGCGCTTAGTCCACAACATCAAGTTTTTGGATTGGTCTATGAAATCTTGGAAGATTGCTACTCCGGAGATTCGGTCCCGATGCGGTTTCTGTGGTATCGTGATGGATACATGGACCATACGAGTCGATCACCTGGCGGAGCATTTCAAGACTGGTTATTCCATGGCTGACTGGAAGGGTGACTGGGGTTTTGAAGTCCCTGTACTTGACATGGTCGAGAACTCTATTCCACCTTGTATGAGACCTCTGCAGTATCCTGTAGATCAGATTAAAGCCTCTAACTTTTGAAAATAGATCTTATTCATTATGAACGAACGTCTCCATTGCCATTTGTAGCAAATCATTCTCCACCAGAATCCCCCCGGAACGCTTATGAGCTGATTAAGCTTGAGCTGGCCTATTTCATGGCAAACTACGAAGAACAAAACGGACGATTACCAACCGACGACGAACTAATGGTTGAAGGATGTCGTATTATTTTCGCAAGCGAATTGTTGTCTATACGAGGCATCGCGACCTTGCCGTCATGGCTTCGTGATATTATCATGAGCTCGGATGCATTGGCTCAAAAGGCCCGTTTCGGTCCCCTTCGTGGTGCCGCTGAAAACAGACTTGCTTCACTCAAAATTAACGGCAAGGATAACTTGTTTGAGGAGTGCCCCATGGAGGTGCAGCTTCAAGAGTTTGTCCGAACCAAAAAAATGCTAGGTCTTACAGCAATGGACGATGAGCTTCAAGAGGAGGCTTGTCGCATAGTCGGTCGTGTTGAGGAAGTTTCCACACATCCCTCTGAAAACATTGCCAACTGGCTGCTCCGACTAATTACGTCCTCTTCCCATTGGCTTGCTGCTTTCCGTCGCCGGGCGCATTTGCCTCGTAGCGAAGATGTCAAGGACCAAATTTGTCGATCCACTGATCCCACCTTGATTGATTCAACCATCCATAGCTACTCTCGCCTGGAGAGTGAGTTGGCGGACTACCTGAAAGCGCAACGCATTTTGGGGCTAGAACCAACAGACGAAGACCTGCAGCGAGAAGCCCGTATCATCATATACGAATTCGATGATGGCTGGAACCAAACAGCCGCCGACAATGTCACCTGGCTCGCTGGGTTCAGAGGACGACACCCAAGGCCCGGGGCACTAACAATGACGGACAGTTCTCCTTCATTTTCTGTTCAAACCAGCACCCAGTCTACGATGACAGGACCGCCACTCACCAAGGCCACCACGAGATCTCTAGGAAACACGATGAAAGACGCCGCATGCCCAACCCCCGCAGGGGCTTCAGAACTTCTCCGAATCGGACCGTTCTTCCTCAACGATGCCAACTGCTACCGGCGACTGGCAAGAGAATTGGCACGATGGGTTGCTTCAACAATGTCTCCCAACAACCCTAACCAGCACGTTCCTACCGATGCTGAGCTGCAGTATCAATCACGCTGGATTCTTTACGACGAGTAAGTTTCGGTGTCATTCGCCAATTTGACACGATCGGCTAACATTAAGTTTTAGTGACGACCCATGGAATCAGACTGCCGCTGACAACGCGGAATGGCTTCTGAGGTTCAAACGTCAGGTCGGCATCATCAAGGAGGATGGCCCAGGCCTACCGGATGGCAGCACATGGGCGCTTGAGCAAGGTGGTACTGGGTTTGCGCCGCCTTATGCTTTCCCCAATACGGCACTGGAGCCATTCAACAATACTGTCCAGGTGCCAATGAACCAAGGCGCCAAGTCGTTCCCTGCAAACCAATGCGGCGCGAACAGCTATCTTGAGACGCTGACATCTCAAGACGCGCGCCCAGCCAAGATTTTCTGCTCACGTGAACTTGAACGCGGTCTGGTGGAATTTGTAGACAACCACGTCACCAGCACTGGACGCATGCCTTCAGACGCCATGATGCAGTCCCGCGGCAGACAGATCCTCAAATCAAATACAACACCAGCCGAAGACCCAGCATTGATGGACAAGTTCAAGGAGATGATGAAGGAGAAACATGGGCAAGCTGGCCCAGCAGAAGATTCGGCCATGCCTGACAACATGGACATCAATATATGCGACGAGGAGGTTAACAACATTTTGCAAGACATGAATTTTGAATTTGATGCCCAGGATTTTGGCGGCGTCTCATTGGCAGGCATGGAAGGGTTACCACAGGACGGCGGCGTGAGCTTGAACATGAATACATTCAGAGACTAGGGCCCGCTTTACACGATTGAGGAGGTGTTTGTTATGGGAGATTAAAAAAGACGTCAGAAAAAGGGGGGGCTGAAGGCTGAGGTCGATATGGGTTATGATGACGAACATGGGATGGGATCTATTTTTTTCTGGGCACTACTCCCTACGTATTCCATACATGGCATGGCATGGCAAGGGACAGCAAAGGATGGGCTCGAAGGATGGGCTCGAAGGATGGGCTTGAAGGGAACACATTCGCAAATGACACAACCCAGAAGATATTTGAGTTCTGCATAGGAAAGGGGTTTAATTAATGTTGTCAACGACTAGAAACGCGATTTATGATATCACAACCAATCTATTTATACCGTCGGGGCGTTATGACGATGCTCAACGTGCAGATATAACGGTTCGGCGGCCGCCCCGCAAGTGCGCCGTGCATGCGGCGTGTAGGATTGCAAGGTGACATGACAATCCACATGGATCCATCTGTATTTGCCATTGATTTGCATGACAGGGAGCCCCCCCCCGCTCAGATGTTGCGCCCTCGTACATAATACCCATCAGCCCAGGTCCAATCGAGGCTGCTATCCGTCCCACCGTGTACGTACGTTACGGTGACTTTTTTTTTTCTCTTAGTGGTGGCTCCTTCGCCGTTCCATCGTGCGCCCGTGCCACTGGATCGCGTTCCAATAAAATCTATCGAGCTTCCAGAACAGCCTTCGTCCCAGCTGTGTGCGGCTATATCACCCTTCGTCTCTCTTTTTTCGTTTGTAGGCTTATTCTTGGTTTCATTTTTTTTTCTTCAATTTTTCTTTTTACCCTGCACGGCTAAGCCTCATCGTGGCTACGTGGCAACGAGTCTTACGGATTAATCGATTTACTCCTTTTTAATACACAGGGGAAGAAAGAGAGAAAGAGAGAAACGGCGGCGTGGTTGTTCTGGTTTTCGTGTTTTTACTTTTATATAATAAAGCTCGACAGGAATATTTTTTTTGCAACAAACTCAGTGGTTGGATCACCGTCGAATAGTTTTTTGTTTTTTGTTTTTTGGGGGCGCAGGCGCAATCGTTAATCGCTAATCGTTATCGCATTGCGCGCCACGGCGGCGTTCCTAGCTTCGTGTCGACCATGCCCACATATCTCTGCCACGGGTTTCGGTGGCACAGGCGCGATATTCGCATCTTTGTCATTCTCAATGACATTGAAGACGCCGCCCCGAACTGGGTCATAGGCCCGGCTACCTCGTTCGCCATTCTCACTCAGTTCAGCACCCTCTACAACTTCCTGCCGGAGCCATTCCCGCCTCCACCTCCGCCGCCCCCTCCGCCAGCAAAGAGGCCGCAATCACCACTGGCATACGACCCGGGTGCCGGCCTCAAGCACCGCGACGATGATCATTCGATGCCGCCGTCGCGGGTCGACACCGCCAAGGACCCCGTGCTCATGAATTCGTGGTCTCCGGTAAAGCTGCTGGAGGAGTTTGACCCCGAGGATCTGACCATACCCAGCCGGCCCTACGCCTATGTGGCCGACTATGTGGTGCGCATCGACCTCAGCGCTGACCTGACGGATGAGATGAGCAAGTACCGAAAGCGCCAGCAGAGCGAGTGGTTCAACCGGTTGCGGGATGAGCTCCAGAAGGGCGAGGACATGCGCTGGTATGTAGTCGTGTGCGGGGACGAGGTGAGGGAGGTCCCAGGAGCCAGCGACAGCGAGGACTCTTTCGACAGCGACGATGACGAAAGCGAGACCCCGATGGACATTGTCCCCGACGGCTTGAGACCTCCGCCTCTGAGACCAAGCATAGAGCAGCGACCGAGGACTAGCCCAGCGATGCCATTGGCCAGGATATCGACCGCCAGTCTTCCCATCCGGCCCTCCCCACTGGGCTCTCACCCAGCTAACCCCCCGCCCAAAGTTCCTCCAAAACCGATATGCGAAAAGCAGCTGCCCTCAAACCCGCCGCTCAAGAGCAAAAAGTCAATGGCGGAAGGCTTCAGAAGACTGTTTGGGAAAAGAGAGCCATCATCAAGAAAGGAACCCTCATCATCAAAAAACGAGGGGCACTCGAAAAAAACGGCACCACCACCACGAAAAGATGAATCATCACGCACGGAAGAAGGGCCAAAAAGACCCGGAACAGCCAAAAAGCGATGAGACAAAAGCACCATACTATAAAGGGATGACGAGATTATGTTTTTTTCTTCTTCATTTATTGTTATCATTATCATTAAGGGCTGGACATCAGGAGGGTGAAAAAGCATGACGATATTTATACATCCTCCGGGTTGTGGGAAAAGGTTGACGATCGATCTCATTTTTCTTATCTTTTTTTAATCAGTCAGTATGTCACATATGATTTTTCTATTTTTAATTTGCTCGCAAGATATATCGATGAGCGTTGGCTCACGGTCGGAGAGCTGGACGATGAGCGAACCCGAGAATGCGGGTGGGCGGACTTGGATGGAGGGACCCCAAGTGCCGAAACTTCATGACGAATTTCATGATATCTCAGTTTATACTTAGAGGGGAGACACTCGCGACGATATTTACTTCCCACACACATCACTAATAATATAATTACCCGCTGTACGATATAAAAAATGCCTCAAGGAACCATGGCACATTTGACGGAATATATTAGCCCGTTTAAGCGGCGCGGTCGGCGCCATGTATAGATCACATTGCCCACGACAAGTTCGCGTCACGTGTGTCCGAAGGCACTCTAAACTCAGAATCTAGCCAACGAGAATCAGGAATATGGACTCTCTCAACGTCTCGTGTCCACACCATCGGCGGCCAGGATGACCTCTCAACGCATGACCCTGTAGCCGTCCGCCTTCGTCTCGTTCCGCCCGGCGCGCACCCGGCCCATTAACTTGTCACTGATCGACGTCGTCCTACGACCCTTAATCCGTCCCTCCCACCCCCCCCAGTCCCCCCCCCCCCCGGTGTTCGCGTCTCCTGTCTGTTGAACCCCCTTTTTATTAACTCTCCCGCCCAGTCCACCAGACGTTCGAGCGACCGAAAAAAAACACACCTCGTCCCGTGTCTTGGGCTATAACTTTCTGCGTTGTATTGCTTGCTTTGGCTGCCTGTCCCCGATGGCCCACCACGATCACCGCGACGGCGGAGTCCCCGCCGGGTCCTTTGCCCAGACTACGGCCCAGTTCACCCTCGACGACACCGACGACGACGACGAGCTCCAGGCCGTCATGGCAAGCGACGATGAAGCTTCCGACTTGCGCAACCAGGACCACGGGGGTCGCAGAGGGGGAAGAGGAGCCGGATCCGGCGTCGTCTGGGATGAGCACAACAACCATCTTCAGCCGCTGGTTGCGCGGCGGCCCAGCGCGGGCTCCATGGCCAACTACCAGTTGTATACCCCGGAAGAGGACATGGCTGTGCGGCGCAAGTTTGACCGCAAACTCGTCCTATTTGTTGCGCTGCTGTTTATGTTGAGCTTTCTCGACCGGTCGAGTGAGTGCCACGACAAATGGGAAGGGAGGGAGGAGGGGGAGTGAGTGTGTTGAGCTAACAGATATCGCAACTTAGACATTGGCAACGCCCGTATCGCGGGCATGGACGAGGATCTCCAGACGGACCCGCCCCGGGATGACTGGTACGAGTGGACGCTCACGGCCTTTTACATCACTTATATTGCTTTTGAGTGGATGTCGCTGCTCTGGAAAATCATCCCTGCGCACATCTTTGTCTCCATGGTGGTGCTGACCTGGGGTCTAACGGCTTCGCTGCAGGCCATTGCCACGTCCTACCCCGTCCTGATTGCCCTGCGTATCCTGCTTGGCATTGGCGAGGCCGGTTTCACAGGTATTCCCTTCTACTTGAGTTTTTTCTTCAGGCGGGACGAGCTGGCCTTCAGAACCGCCATTTTCATATCCGGTGCGTAAATTTTGCTCTCGTGAAGTACAGGCCTCTATATACGTGCTTAGGTTCGGTTTGACTTACATGACATTGCTCCTCAGCTGCCCCCCTCGCCACCAGTTTTGCATCTACGCTCGCCTGGGTCATTATCAAATTCGCAGAACTCAGCCCCATCGCCCCCTGGCGGCTGCTCTTCCTGGTTGAGGGCTTCCCCTCGGTCGTTGCCGCCGTCTTTGCCTGGCACATCATCCCAGACTCGCCTCAGACAGCCCCGTATCTCACCCGACGCGAGAAGAAGGTTGCGCGCCTGCGTCTCCGCCATGAAAAGTCCACCTCGTCCAAGTCCAAGCCAGCCACGGGCCTCCGGGTCCGCGATGTAGTCGCCGTATTCCGCGATCCCATTGCCTGGATAACGTCGGCCATGTTCTTCCTGACCAACATGGCCTACTCGTCGCTCCCCGTGTTCCTCCCCAAGATCCTCCACGAGATGGGCCATGATACCCTCACCTCCCAGGCCCTCAGCGCACCCCCGTACCTCGTCGCCTTTGTCATCGTCCTCTTCACCTCCCACATGTCTGACCGCCTCCAGGCCCGTACCGTGCCGCTCATCTTCCACGCGCTTGCCTCGGCCGGTGGCTATGCCATCCTAGCGCTGGCCAAGCCCCTCAACATCCCCCACTTTCTCCGCTACTTTGCCGTGTATCCCGCCGCCGTCGGCTTCTTCAACGTGGTCACCCTGGTCATCACCTGGAGTATCAACAATCAGAACAGTGAGAGCCGCCAGGGAGGCGGCTTCGCCCTCCTCCAGGTCATAGGCCAGTGCGGGCCGCTCATTGGGACACGTCTCTACCCGGACCGCGATGCCCCCTACTATACCCACGGCATGTCGACTTGTGCTATAGCCATGCTCAGCGTTGCATTCTTGGCGTTTGTTTTACGAATATACCTTATACATCTGAATCGCAAGCTAGACCAGGCCGAGGCCGAGAGACAGGCTGATGGAACTGCCATTGAAGAAGAGGGCCTGGTTGGCACTGGGAAACGGAATACCGATCCTTCTGCCACTTTTCGATACATGTTATAAACCTGTTTCTTTTTTTTCTTTCTTTTTCTTTTTGCATAAGAAGCCGATATAGATAGGCTGGATAGGATATCCCAGAGTCACGAGTTTCCCATTTAGTTGCCATACAAACCCATTATATTTAGCCCGCCTGGCATCTGTACCTGCTAATACCCATTAATGATACTATCTATCGCCCGATACACTGTCCCGCGAGAGTTACTTTACTCGCAATCTCTTTTAAGATGCCGCGTCAAACTTCATCCACTCCGGTGCTCGATACTTCTCGACCCCTTTCTTCCACCACATCTCATGTCCATAGCGGCTCCGCTCAATAGAAAAAGTGCCAAACCCCTTCCTGATCTTGCCCTTGATGGCATCGCCCGGCTTATTCCGACGACGGAAGGCCTTCCATGCCGCATACTGCCGCCTTTCTTCGTCGCGCTGTTGTTTCATCAATTCACAAACGCGGCTGAATTGACGGCCGCTACCACGGTATGCGTTACTTGCAAAATTCTTGACATCGCGACGAACTTTCTTTGCAAATGGCGTCACTATGCTTCGAAGCGAAAACTGCGATGTTTTCCGCTTTGCTGCTCGGGGCCAGCTCTCCCGGCGCATTGGTTGAGGTAGATTCTCCATAGTTGATTCGTCAGCGGCTCCATCATATCCGTCGAACTGAGGCCTGGCAGCCGATGCGCTCAAGCAAAAAGACGGGTGTAGCGCAGTCTGAGATTCAGAACTGGTTTCCTCGTCCCCGTTAGGAGTTTTCTGTCGAAGTGAGGTGGTTTTCTTCCAGCTTGAATCAAACTCGCATCGATGGTACGACTTAGTTGTCTGTCGTTCATTCTCCCATTGTGTGGCAGCCGCTGCCGCTTCTGCAATAGCTTCTTGAGTGCTATCTGCGATGCTTGAAGTCTGGGATGTCGAACGAAGACTGGCTTGGCGGTCACTGTGGTTAACATACTGGGCTAGGTCGGAGAAGCTGAGCTTATAGGTGAACGGGGATGGAGACACTGGGGATTGGACACGAGTGGACCGCATTCCTTCAGAGGGATATGAGGAAGACCCACTCCTCACTCGGGAGATTTGAAGGTCTGGAGATGGCGAGTCTGTTGAACATGGTTCCTTCTTTTGGTCACCCAGCTCTAGAGGATTGGCCTGTTCTGCGAGGGACCCAAGATCATCAGGCTTTGACTAGGCAGCTTGTTCATCTTGAGTGTGCTGTAGCATTCCCAAGCGTGGAACTATCATATTAGAGAGAGACGAATGTTGCTTGAGACTACAAGTGGTCGAATTGACCGGGTCAAAGGGAGAAAGCACACTTTGTGGGAGTTGGTCATCAGATGGCTCAGAATCGGGTATATCACTGCTGCAAGGATGGCGACTGGCAGCCTTCGCGCGTGGACGCTGTCGCGGACGTGATAGTATGGCGGCCCTCTTGAGCGAGCAAGCAGGTTTGGTATTGGCTTCGGGGGCAGTTCGTTTGGAGGGGCCATTTCTGTATGGGAGTGCGCGAGGAATGAGGTTATGAGACATGGTGAACAAGATAAATGCTTGATGAGATGATGACTTGGGGATAATAAACGTGGTAGTGGTTGGGATGTGAAATGGAGGAAGAGGAGGCGTCTGTCTATATGCTTTGAAGGTGCAAAGGAATGAGTAGTAGTAGTTGGGGAGGTACTACCTGGCTCTTCCTGACTCTTTCCGATATTGTATAAGGAACACACATAAGTAAGCGCATACCTGTCTACCCGCCATGCGCAATTGACTATCACGTTGATACATGACCTGAAATTCCAAGACTCACAGATGGGAAAGAGGCCTGGATATATTCCCACGATGAGAGATTTCATCCCGAGGCAGTTCGTTATGGTGATGGGATATGATAGATATTTTCAATGGCGACAATGGCACCAACGGGACGGGGCGGTTCGAAGACGGTCAAGTGCATTGCTGAATCCCCCAGTCTTTCTGAGACGATGCACCACGATCGACAGCCAAAAAACAATAAAAAATAACCGAACTGAGTATAAAGAGAGAGATGTAGGATAAAATACGCAAAAGGAGCAAAAAAGAAAGCTGGAAGGCGCTGTGAGACTTTGCTCCCGGCAGGGCTTGAACCTGCGACCTTCGCATGACCAACACTTGCATATTTAAGTATTAGTACGAAGCTCTAACCAACTGAGCTACGGAAGCCATCCAACTTTGATGAATTCCGGTGGCGTTATTCTCTAACTTCAAGGGTCGCAAAACTTTGTCGGTTTAGCTTAGTGGGGCCGAGACCAGGATCTAGCGTCGAGCTTCAAATATCAGATGCATGCCCAACCAATAAAGGCCTTGAGGGTGAAAACAATTACGGAGTGAAACAAAACAAAGGCATATTAATTAATTAATCAATTACGAACCTGCAAACTCCGTGCCATGAATCTACTGCCTCCGTAAAAGCCCAAAAAGCGATTGGTCGCGCCATTTCTAAAACACCTCCAGACGAAGGAACAATTCTCCTAAGCCTCGGTAGGTGGGGGACAGTTGTCGCACCTTGTGCACGTGAAGTGTGTAATCTTCTCCCCAACCGTTGAGTTGAGAACATTGGCCCATCCGTACTTTGTCTCTGGCCATGCAAAGAACTTGAAGGGGTCACACCGCTCACCATTTTGAGTGTCGAGGCTTCATCTTGGTCAGTTTACTTGTATGCAAGGGGGTGTAGTTGGACATACGTAGCCATTCTGCAGAGGGCACCAGGCTCAATAAAAACGGAACCTACATGCCCGGATAGAATGACGGGAAGCTCGTAGCATGTGTAATGGAGCTCTGGGTCGAAGGCGTAACACGGTTCTCCCCAGTTTTCACCGCGGCAAAAGTAGACCTATTTTCGTAACCATTAGTATGAAGTTTTGGAGCTCCAGTAAAGAATATGGTCTACCATTCCGGCGTGCCTCTTGTCAGGCTCGTATTCTCCAATAGTTTTCCCCAAACGAGCCTTGAGTTCCTCAGGTTCAATGCTCTCGTTGAGGGGAACGGCACGCTCCCTGATGAGGGGTGACGACCACATGTCAACTGCCGTGGATAAGCAAGGCTGTGCAAGGACAGAGAAGAGGACGGAAGCAAAGGTGAATTTCATGATGATGGCTGAGAGGAGACAAAGGAATATGATGGAAATAGACGAGAACGGTGGTGGTAGTAGTTTTGTGTGTGTATGTATGTTTATAGTTGAATACAGAGTTGTGTGAGTGGTTCTGCTCTGGAATGATTCAGCATCAAGGAAGAGAAGCGTGGCTTCTTATATCTACAAGACAAGACGACCAACATGTTCCAGCACCTGTCTCTGGTCCCGGCTTCCCCGTCGCGTGAGTGCCAATGATGTAGCAACCTTGAGTGTTTGCATGTCCAACCAGTACACAACCCGGCACTTGCATGCCGTGGCCCACGGCAGTCGCACGGCTGTGTTTCATTCCCTTATCCAACGTGGGTCTGTTTACCATGCTGTTGTGGAAGGTCGAGGGCCCATCGTGGCTGGGAAATTGTACGAGACAGTTCCACCGATTTCTTGGGACTGGTGGCGCGTATTCTTAGCAATTCATTGTGCTGTTGGTTGGCTTTGCCACTTGTTGGCTCTGGTTCTTTGCGGAATTTTCCGTTTCGTACCCAGGGCCCTTTGCTAGCTATTGTTGATGTTGGTGTTGGTGTTGTTGGTGATGAACTGTGACTGCTACAAGCCATCTCCACATTTGCCCAATTTACTCTGGATTTGGGTATGCTTAAACCAGGATCGTGGCGCTTAGGTGCCGTTTCATCGACATGGACATGAAGAGTTTGTCGATCCGGTCCAATAGACAGGCCCTTCTCCGCGCTTAGACCCGCAGGCTAGCAGATCTGACTCCACAGATAAGAGAAGGGCGGCAACGGTGTTATTTTGGGCCCCGTGAATGCCTTCGCTTCAAGTCGTTGGCCGAATAGAAGAGATTCGCAACAATTAAGAAGGGCTTTTGATTTGTTTCTAAGCACCTGTTTCGTGCGTTCAACAAACGCATGGAAGCGGCGGGGATGTAGCATTAGCGATCCGAGCAAGGGGGAGGGGCGGATGCGCCGGCGAACGATGAAGGGCCGACCGAGAGAGAACTTGCCTGCAAGGGAAGCCGTGCCGATGAGGATACTGTCCTGTAACAAAACAGCAGCAACAACAACAACAACAACAACAAACAAACCAAAAAACAAAGCAATAACCCATCCCATCTCGTGTTTCTGGTCAAGTACAAACAGCAGTACAGAGACATCGTCTGCCATTAATTCTCCGACAATCCATCCCAGGATGGCGGTGCAAAGAGTGCGACAATGATGGCTCAGATATCCCAGCCAATGCCGTCACAGTGACCCAGGTCTGTTCTCGGGTAGCCCAACATGCCACACCCAACGTTCCCTCCAGTCTGGCGATCAGACCAAAAGACCCAGTGACCTGCACGTCCATCTCGTCTCTTTCATAATATGGGCCTGAACACACTCACATGATTTTGATATTGCCGGGAATGGCTATGTTTGAGCCCCGATATCAGTTACGACCTGGACAATCCACCATGGAGTGACTTTCATGTGCTGGGGCATTGTCATCTCTCTCCAACACGATGACGCACTCTCGGCCCAGGCGCAGTATACAATATCCCCCTCTCACAAAAGAATCATCATGTACGTACACTTTGAGACGCCCAAATTCCCACACATCCCGGCAAATCTGCACCTTTCAGGGGCCTCTATACTGATGATCTTTAGGTGACAAACATCCAACATTTTCATAGACAAGGCTCCCCGCGGCAACAAGATTCCACCTAACACCGACAATCGTGATTCCGTCTTACAGCCCCGACGCCATGGTCAAAGGGTGTAACGGCGCATATGGTTGATGTTTGTGCAGGCGACCTGGTTCTTCACGTAGAACAACGCTGTCGGTGTGACTATGTCTCAAGTAGGCGACAATTGGAGCCATATGTTCTACCCACCCTTTCTCTAGAGGTTATGCTGTGAACTATTGTTGAGAACCAATTTGCAACAAAACAATTCGGTATCAACGGGGTCGATGACGAAAGCGTGCTTTTCACGACAGGTAAAATATAACGAAGCATGCGTGAATACCTTGGAAACTACATTGATATATGATGCATGCATTAAGCACGAGGTTTTTCCTCTAATAGATCGTTGTATTGTAGCCAGATAGCAGATAGAAACAATACAAAGAAATTAAATATGATGCATGCATGCATTGAGGTCGCCGGGTCTCCATGAATGAGGAACATCCGCATTTTCCGAATAGATAATGCAGGTGTACCTGTTGAATACAGCACACCGGAAGTAGACACATTCATATGTTGTGTACACTTTGATAAGTGAGCTACATGCCATGATTATCAACGTATTTTGATATTTGACGAATAAGCCCCAGCGTATCGTAACAATATTCTCTTTAGGGGGGCGATCTTGGATTATTCGCGTAGCTAGTTTTCGACGTATCCTAACGGACACTCTTGCAAATGAACGAGGCGGTAAAACCTGCACATCCCAACCTCTTCCCCTCTTCGCTTTTCTTCTTCTTCTTTCGTTCATCGGAATATTAGTCGCGTGATGCAATGCGCAACATGAAAGCTTGATACAAACATTACTGCGGTAACTCCGTACGAGAACATCGGGGCAAAGAATCATGTGGCATAGTTGGACAACAGACACGAGGTGACCCAAGCCCAGTAGAAGGGCCTCCGGTAAAATTACCATGATTTCAATTGCTTTATTATAATCTAGTGATAAAGGATTTGAATAACTTGTGACGTGGAGTTGATTTACACGACGTGGTGACCCAAAACTCTTCTTGTGATCTAATATTTTATGGCATTTGTTCAACTGAACATATTGATTGATACAGCGACTAAATAGACTGAAAATCCCATACAGCAACATCCAAGACTTGGGTGTCAGTCATTAAGAATACCCTAGAAGGAAGAAACATCAATTTAATATGGCGCGGCAGGATGTTCTAATGCGACGAGGGCTGTGGCTTAAAACGGAAACGCATCATAACATCCAACGCAACCTCATCATTCCAGTTAAATCTAGGGCAATTGCGCCTCTTTCAGGCGGTGGGTGGAGGTTTTTTCGGGTTGGCACACTTTGGATATCGTTCGCGCGAACATGTCCTCTGGCGCACAACATATTCACTTCTCAGCCTTCTGTGCGTTGTTCCGATCCTGTGTAGCCTCATTGCCCGCATAGTTAAGAAACCAACGTCAATGGTTACTCTCATTACGATGGAGCCTGCGTCGGGCTGGCCGTCCACCTCACTCTGCCCGCTCTTCTTGTACGACACCAGCCACCTTCCTTCAGCCGTCGCCTCGGTCGTCGCCGCCAACTCCGAGACCCAGACATGTGTCGTCACCTGTCCGTAGTACTGTGCGCCGTCCGATTTCCCAGAGCAGACCCTCACACACAAGTCCGGGTCATCGTGGGCCGGCGAGCGGACCTGGGAGGACACGGCCACCACATGGGGGTGCGACCTTGGCCCTGGGAGCGATGATGAAATCGAGGACCAGTACGGGGTCTGCAGTGCAACCACAGTATACAGTGACAAGACTGGCTCGGGAACTGGCAGCACGGCCGTCAATTCATGCTTCGTGACGCGCGATCCGTCCCGGCTTACATCACCGGCGGCATGGATAAGATGTATGAGATCTATCCATACTACCAAAACACGCTGGACGCAGACGGCCACAACTCAGTCATATCAGAAGCATACAATTCTTTGCATTGACCCACCACAGCAACAAAGGTATCCAACGAGGAGACGGCAACGAACTCAGCCAAAGGTAGTGAGTCAACATTCGTTGCAAACACAAGTACAGATGCAGGTGCAAGTGCAGGCGTGAGTACAACTACCGCCCCGGAAGCTACCGAAACGCCGAGCAATTCGTTTAAAAGTCTTTCAAGCGTAATGATCCTCGTCGCATCAAAGTTGTTGGGGGCATGGCTGCGGTTGTAATGCGTTGTGGCCGCCATTCACTTCATTTCCTTTCAGCGATTGGGGAGGGGGGCACATGGGTAATAAAATGGCAGTCGTTCAACTTGGCTTAGAATTATGAGTTTGCGTTCGGATTTTGTCCCAATTAGCCCTTCCCTGTTCATTGTATGCATTATGTTTTTGCGTTATAGTGCCAGTGGTCTATGTATAAAAAGCTCACCCACCTTACCAAGGTTCTTATTCTTTAAATTCTAGTCATGTCGTGCCAATTCTGTCCCATTATATTTATTTCAGTCTTATAATTTTGTTTTGTCATTCTTTATTTCCCACGAAGTAACCATACGAAACCACTTCTCCTTGTCTTGTCTCGTCCATCCACACCGAGTTCGCCAATGATACTGTTCGGTATGGAAGTCGACAGGAGTGGTGAGCATCTGAAGCCCTTCCGCTTCGATACAAACATGCGTCTTACAACCGAATATATTGGTCCAATCATTGACCTCAATGACAGCCACGGCTGGACGAGGCTTCAACGGAAGAACTTCGAGCGCGCCTTACACCGTGTTACACATACTGTACAATGGTCAGCTGGGTGGGTTTTTTTATCAGAACTACGCCCACGCTATGCAATTGTAAGCACCAACACAAGTACCTGATATCTGTTATGCTGATACAGTGTCCAGATCGTCCAATTCTTACGCGTTATGATGAGTGGAGCCAACTAAGAGCAACTGTCACGATTGAAAAATGGACGACTGAGCCTGACAATGACACGTTCTGGTTTTATTCAGCATCCTTATTGTTGACTTAATCTGACATACCTCGTTTAAATTATACCCCAAAACCGCCTGAGGTGAATCGAAATGACAGACGGAAGTACCATGGTGGCATCTTCTGGAGGTCGCCCACGCACTCGCCAACGAATTTACAAGCAGCCGCCGGCGTTGGAAGTTCCTCATATCGAGGAAGACGCCACAGAAAGAAAACGCGTTTTGAACGTGTTGGCTCAACGCCGATACCGTAAGCAGATGTCTTAAACACCCAGGGATTTGTTATTCTGACCAAGCTCAATAGGTGAGAGAAAACGGTTGGACCGCCTCAAGGCCAACCGTGCTGACAAGAAGGGTGATCAAGTCAGCAAAGAACCTGCTCCAAAAATTCAAGAACCCTCGCCCTCATCATCATCCCCGCCGTCAGAAATTCAGGTGGAAGACACGGTAGACGTGGCCATCACTTCTTCTGACGACTCTCTACCCCCACTAGTTCCAAGTCCAGGTCTCATGGTCGGGCTTGATATGGGGCTGCCGTTCTTGGATCCTCTCCCCGAAGCGCCACTCGATCTACTTCTATCAAAGCAACCGACTCCAGGTTCTTCTGAGGGAGAGAATGTGGAATCACAGCCAGAGTTTTCAACAGACATAGGCTCAACGCTCGATCTTATGTCCACCATCAACCCGTCCTCTCTCACAAACGCTTCAACTGCGCTCTCAGATGTCGAGTTCACAGATAGCTATCACCTCCCAATACTAGAATTGACCCTCCTCAAGGCTATGATGCGGATCGCAACCCGTCTTGGGTTCCAAGGAAATACCTGGGACCTGAACTGTCTTTCCCCCTTTAATATAGGGACAGCAACGCCAGCAGAGATGCTCCCAGAGACGTGGAGGCCAACTGCGTCACAGGTTGCGGTGCCGCATCACCCAATGCTGGATCTTCTCCCGTGGCCGTCAGTTCGGGACCGCGTAATCAACATTATGACACTCCCGGACGAGATGCGGCCGGCCAATGCAAAGGGGCCGCTGGCGCTGGTCAACTTTGCCTATGATTTCGAAGATAGCGCCGAGGGTGTGCGCATCTACGGCGCAGATCCGTACGAGTCAGGAAGTTGGGAAGTCGGACAGGTGCTCTTTGAGCGATGGTGGTTCTTGTTTGATAGAGACATCATTGCGAACAGTAATCGATGGCGGCAGATAAGGGGGGCGCCACCACTACGGCTTTTAGGAGCCAATGTGTCCTGCAATAATAATCAAGGATCGTCTTGAAGCATGTGCTTTTTGGACAAGAAATAACTGCCTTCTAGGCCCCTCGGACTTTATGACCAACGGGAGTGGTGATTGGGCGATTTTAAATAGTAGATGCTTGTATAAACTACGAGTAAGAGAATTAAACTCACAGGAAAACTATGGTTCAAAATCAGGTAACTTCGTTGTCTTGCTTTCACATGCATTGGGTCGAACTACGGGCTTCCAAATAGAGTTGATACAGAAGGGTGCAGTAAACTGACGAATCCCTCGGCCCATCAGTGGGTGGTCCTGCGGGAATGTCGCTAGAAGTGTAAACTCGCGGAACCGGCCACAATAAAGACCCGAAAGGCCTCGAGTTGGCTAGGGGAGTTGGATTTCGACTTGATCGAGGGTGGCTCATCAGCAACGAAAGTGGGATGGCTGAAACCCAGCCAATGGAACACGTGGGGAGGGGGGGGGGGGGGACTGATGGGTTCAGTCCAGGATAAATCCCAGCCAACTAACTAGAGGATGATGCCGGTGTCCAAAGTGCCGGCTTCGCATGAAGATTTGGCGGTGAGGGCAAGCAACGGCAGATTCTGCCACAATTCTCGAGGTAGACTAGCGCTGCGAGCTAAGAGGCGGGGGTGCATGCCATATACTGCTGTGCGCCGACTTGCTGCATCAGTGGGCACCAGGTACAGGTAATGGATGGCCAGAAGAAAGGTGTGGAGGGGTAATGCTAAATGACACTGCGGGTGGCCTCGTCTCAATCAGGGACCGGTCAATATGTAAATAGCCAGCCAGGTGCACAGCCAGGTGCATACATACATGAGGCACTGGGGGACTGAGGCAGTTTATGCCTACCCTCTCAAGCTCGACGTGATGGATGCATTGAGGAAAGACAGGATCGGCGCCAAAGGTACCACCTCCGTCGACAAGGAGTTGCAGCAAAGGCAGGGATGCAGATGGGAGAGAGAGACAAGGAGGCTATACAGCGTGAATGTACTGGACGACGAAAGAGGTGGGGCAGCACATGGCCAGGTGCTCGCTCTTTGGACTCGGAGAGAAAATTACGGAGAGGAAAGTACAGAGACCTTGTCCAAAGTGACACGGGAGCATCCCCTCACCCCTCTGCAATGCAATGCTACCAGTTAGGTCAAGCGGTTCGTTTGGGTGAAGTGGTGGTTTTTTGGGGAGGGGAGGGGTTTGATTTTCGTGCCTGAGTTGTTGGACTGGCTTGGGCGTGGCTAAGTGGAGGGAATGAATGGAGGGGAGGTGATATTGGTGTTGCAGTAGCTGCAGCTTCTTCCTTGGCCGAAGCTGTCGACTACGTAGGTATGCGTGAATGTGTCCTGGGTGAGGCGGATGTGACGTTGAAACTGGATTGCGAAAGGGGTGGATAGGCGAGTTTTCCTCAACTCTTTTCACTCTGTCTGCCTGTCTGTCTGTCTCTGTTTCTCTCTCTCTTTCCTTATTGCAGCATCAGTTGGATGACCAGCCCTGTTCTTATTGGCTTCTCACGCCATGAAAAGAGGTACAGGCAGAGGAGAGCTGTAGGTAGCTTTCGCTGAGGCTGAACCCTGCTCTTGTCGTCCTCCTGGCAGGCAGGTAGGGGGGAGCAAGAGGTGGCCCCGTCGCTCGGAGCCCGGGAACGGCGCTGCCTTGTAGAAGAACTGCAGTGCCAGCAACGCCAGCAACACGGCCGACGCAGGGCCCTAAAAAGTCAAACACAGGGCGAGTCACGGTGGCACAGGACCAATCAGCGCCTAGGCCGCCCGATTCGGCGCCAGAAACAGACCTGGGCAACCCCACCACGTCCCCTGGCGTTGACAGCCCACTGACAGTCCACTGACAGTGAGCGTCTTGCTCGGCGGTGGGACCGGGGCTCGTGGGGGGGGGAAGAGAAATTGCTGGTCGGCAGCGGTCCGATCTTTGTTAGTTAGCGTCGTCGTCTCGCGCTCTCTGGTTTTTCCAACTCTTCTTATTCCTCTGCTCTGCTCTGTTTCTGTCTCTCATCCTCGAGTCATTATTCTTGTTTGTGTCTGGGCCTCTTGTTCCTGCTCCACCTGCTGCTGCCTCTCCCTCCGTTGACCCCTCGTCTTGGAGTTGCAGCGCAACACAAAAAAACAAGAGAAAAAAAACACCTTAAAACAATACCCCTCATCCCACCTCCCACCTCTCTTAACAAAAGCTTCCCAGGGTAGGCCGACTCTCTCTCCACCAACACCGCCGACATCACATCGCCGTGGTGGTTTGTTATCGTCTCACAACAGCCACAATGACCTTTCGCCGGGTCCTCCCTACCACTCCTTCCTCTTGTACCACCTCAATGGCTCTTCCACTGACATCCCCCGCCTCTCTCTTCTAGCTTTTGGTCTCTCGCCTCCCCACGATCCTCCCCGCAGTCTCCATAGCTCCCCATAGCCCTTGCACCCAGAGACCCGCTGCCTTGTCTCGCCTGCTCGAAGACGCCCAACTCGCCGTACTTGTCTCAATACCGCCATTATGCATATCAGAGAAATGCTTTCCGAGGCTGAGGCCTCTGGCAAGCCCTCGTTCTCCTTCGAATACTTCCCTCCGAAGACGGCCCAGGGTGTCCAGAACCTTTACGACCGTATGGACCGCATGTACAACTTTGGCCCCAAGTTCATTGACATCACTTGGGGCGCTGGCGGCCGCATTGCTGAGCTCACCTGTGAAATGGTCCTCCAGGCTCAGGCCGTCTATGGCCTCGAGACCTGTATGCATCTGACCTGCACCGACATGGGTGTCGAAAAGGTCAATGATGCCCTGCTCAAGGCCTACAAGGCCGGCTGCACAAACATCCTAGCTCTCCGCGGCGACCCTCCTCGCGACCAAGGAAAATGGACCGCCGCTGAAGGCGGCTTCCAGTATGCCCGTGATCTCGTCAAGCACATCCGCACTACCTACGGTAACCACTTCGACATTGGCGTTGCTGGCTATCCTGAGGGCTGTGACGATAACAAGGACGAGGATCAGCTTCTTGACCACCTCAAGGAAAAGGTAGACATGGGTGCTACCTTCATTGTGACCCAGATGTTCTACGACGCCGACAACTTCGTCCACTGGGTCGGCAAGGTCCGCGAGCGCGGCATCACTATCCCCATCCTTCCTGGTATCATGCCCATTGCAACCTATGCTAGCTTTCTCCGCCGCGCCAAGCACATGCAGTGCAAAGTTCCCCAGGAGTGGATGGATGCCCTCGAGCCTGTCAAGAATGACGATGTCGCCGTTCGAGAGATTGGCAAGACGCTTGTCGCTGAAATGTGCCGGAAGCTGCTTGCCAATGGCATCTTCCACCTCCACTTCTACACCATGAACCTCGCTCAAGCCACTCGAATGGTTCTTGAGGAGCTTCAATGGGCGCCCAGCGCAGAGCGTCCCCTTCAGCAAGCCCTTCCATGGAAGCAGTCCAAGGGTCTTGGCCGTCGTGAGGAGGATGTCCGACCCATCTTCTGGCGCAACCGAAACAAGTCTTACGTCCTTCGTACTCAAGATTGGGATGAGTTCCCCAACGGCCGATGGGGTGATTCCCGATCTCCTGCCTTCGGTGAGCTGGATGCCTATGGCATCGGCTTGTCCGGCACCAACGAGGCCAACCGCAAGAAGTGGGGCGAGCCTCAAACCATCCAAGATGTTGCCAACCTCTTTGTTGGTTACCTTCACAACAAAGTCGAAACCCTTCCTTGGAGTGAGGCACCTCTCACCTCTGAAGCCGATGAGATCCGAGAGGCCCTGGTCGACTTGAACAAGAGGGGTCTTCTGACTGTCAACTCTCAGCCTGCTGTTAACGGTGTGAAGTCGTCTCATGCAGTTCACGGCTGGGGCCCATCTAATGGCTACGTGTACCAGAAGTCGTATCTCGAGCTTCTTGTCCACCCGGATGTCATTGAGGAGATGGTTCACCGGGTCGAGGGTCATCCTGATTTAACCTACTACGCTGTGACCAAGGATGGCGCACTACGTTCTAACGCGCCCACCGACGGCCCCAACGCCGTTACGTGGGGTGTTTTCCCTGGCAAGGAGATCGTCCAGCCCACCATCGTGGAAAGCATTAGCTTCCTCGCTTGGAAGGATGAGGCTTTCCGGCTGGGTATCGATTGGGCCCACTGCTTCCATGCCGAATCTCCTAGCAGAGCTTTGATTGAAGAGATCTCGAGCGAGTGGTATCTGGTTAATATTGGTAAGCATCCCCAAAATGAGAATAACGACTTGCAAAGCTAACTACTCCTAAAGTCAACAACGATTTCCACCAGACCAATACCATCTTTGATCTCCTCCAGGGTCTCGAGGTCAAGGGTCTGACTACCCCTGCCTCTCCCAAGATTGGGTCTCCTCCCAACGGTGAAGTCGCAAATGGCGCTGCAGCTAATGGCGCCGTTGCTGCAGCCGCTAACTAGTCACCCGCAGGTGACATTGGGTGATGTGACTTTGACATCTCCCAGCCCACGACGCATAGACCGGCTACCTTCTTGAAAAAGACGGTTTCCGAGTCTATTCATCTCAAAGAAAGAAGAAGAAAAAAACAAGAACTCTAAAGCATTCGGTGCATGATTGGGCGTTTTATATTTCTGATTCCTTAATTTGCTTATTTTGTAGTCTTTTCTTTGTTTTGCATTTTGTTGCATCAACGGGGTGTCTTTTTCAACAAAAAGTTCCCATGGATCAAAGGGGAGCACAATGGGGCGCACAACTGCAAGTAAATCCGGCGGGGCGCAGACGAATTTCTCATTTCTAGGGGCGTGCTTTGTTTGTTCTATATCTCAACGATACCCCGCCGGCAAGGCCTATGGACGATGGATGACAATGATTTGGATTGGATTCGGTTTCACATCAACGGTGAGGAGGAGGAAATTATAAGAGGCCATGGAAAAAAAATGAAGACTCGAAACTTTTTTGACACTGGAGGATTGCAGAGCGGGAACGAAAGATGGGTTCTGCCAGACAGGACAATCGAGAGCATCACAGGAAGGCATTGATAGGGGAAAGAAGGAAAAACACGTATGGTGCCCAACGGACCATTAACAATAATATTCCAATCCCAGGGGCTAATAAATGTTGCCCTTTTTTTTCTTCTGTCTGATGCGGCAGATAACCCAACCTGCCAATTTTATTGTCCCCTTTGCTTTGAGGATGAAATTCGTATTCGTGGTCTTTATGATCAATCGCCAGCCTAGTATGTCGTGGCATATATATATATATATATCTATATATGTGTGTACCAGTATTACCATTTCATAAAGAATCTTAAGCAGGTCCCATTTTAACCCATTGATTTTCACCACCCATCTTCATCTGCCACCTCGTAGTCCATATCCACAGCCCTCTCTTCGCGCTGAGGCATGGGCTCATTGTCCTCCTGCTGATACCCGCCCATGGCGTCGTCCTTATCGTCGTCACCTCCGGTTGTGCTGGCGCCGTCGTTGTCATTGTTGTTGTTGTTGTTGTTGTTGTTGTTGTTGTTGTTGTTGTTGTTGTTGTTGTTGTCGGCAGAGACCTTGACGGGTGGGAGCGGCGTTGACACCCACGCCAGGTCGAGGCAGCCGTCAATGCCAGGGAGTTCTTTGCCGTTGAGCAAGTAGTAGAACTTCTCGGCTGTCTTGCGGTCCTGGAAGCAGACGTGGGTAACAGAGGGCGAAGAATCGACAGATTCAAACTCTCCCAGATTCTAGGGGAGCGTGTTAGCGAGATTGCTCCATATTACGAAATTGCCAGAAGAAAGGCGTCCTCGACTTACCAGTAGGAAGTGCCGTAACACCTCGTCTTTCTTGGGTGTTGTAAAGTCCACTCCCTTTACAGCTAGCTTCTTAGGGCGGTTGTCGATGGAGTATTGCGCATATGCGGCATGCATATTGCCTCCACGACCACGATGGCTACCTCGTCCTCTTGGAGCGTAGCCCCTTCCGCGAGGACCTCCACGTCCCCTGAAACCACCTCGGCCCTGATAGTATGGGCTGGCCCCATCGTCCTCGGCATCGGGATCAAGACCGAGTATCTTCGCTTCCTGTTCCAGAGCGGCAAGCTTGGCCCGTAACATATCAGCCCCTGATGATGGTGTATCGCTGCTTTGGTCCATAAGCTTCGCCTGGAGCTTTTCGTTCTCCTCCCGGTGCCTGGCAAGCAGCTCTTGCTGCTGGCGCTCGAGTTCTAAACGTTGCTGCTCAAGCTCTGCCCGTTTAGATTCGCGTTCCTGGTACTGCTTTTGTGCCTCGTCCTGTTTCCGCTGAAAGTCCTCCATGTCGATTTCCGATTCTTGCTCAGCTGTCGCGCTGGGGTCGCCTGACCAGTTCCCACCTCCTGATACTGATGGTGGCAGCACATCCGACTCATCCTTGTACCAAAATACCTTGACAAACCGGTTGTCAAATATCACCTTGGGCGACTGATAGGCGGCATTAGCCGACCCCCACTTGTCGTACTTTACAATCGCCAGGTGCTTGTAGGGCTGCATTGATACTTCCTGAATATTGCCAAACTGGGAGAAGAATCCTCGAACCTCGTCCTCGTTAAAACTCTCCTCGGGAATGTTTTCAACAACGATGGTGCTCTTAGACCGATCGTAGACTGGCCCGTCGGCGGAGAAGGGAGCACGAGCACCTCCTTTCCTAGAGCCTCGGTTTTTGCGTCCCCCACGTCCCCCTCTGCGTCCCATATCGGGCTGGTACCCGTAAGGATTTGGCATAGGAAACAATGCATTGCTCGGGTCATAGTCTATACAGACACGTGTCAGTATATTGAAAGGCAACATCAAGGTCCATAGTAGCTCACCTTCGCCAGGTTGTCCCATGGGAGGAGGCACAAAAATAGACTCATTCCCATGGTCATACTGGCAAGTACTTCCCCTAGAGCAAAACCCCTTGGTGTCAAAGTCTCGGCAGCGGCCTTTCCGCTTTTGCTGACTTCTTCCACCTCCAAATGGCTGCTGCCAGTTTGACATGCCCGAGAGTTGAGGGTACATGGACTGCAGCTGCATAAACGCCTCCATTGGATTGCTCGGATCAAACGGCGGCAGGTTTGGTGGAGTTGCGAACTGTCCTCCTTGCCATCCCCCTCGTGTCTCGTCACCTCGTCCTCCGCGACCACCTCGACGCGGTTGCTTGAAAGCTCGGACACCCTGATTCGGCCCATCCCGACCGTCTGGCCCATCGAATTCGTCGCGATCGTTGAAACCTCGTTTTCTCGAGCCGCCGTTGGGGGCGCCGGGGTTGAATGCGGTGGGTTGTGAGAGAGGTAGTTCGGCGCCTAACTTGGGAGCTGGTGGTGCTCCAGGCAGGTAGCTCTTGTAAGTTATGGCCTGGAAGACATCATCCAAGAAGGATTTTGGGTCTACGTGCCATTAATTAGTTCATGGTGCGATGGAGAGATGGCGTGGGCGCGGGTCGCATACCTTCAGACAAAAAGTCGGGAATCTCTTGCTCGCACAGCTTCCGCACCGCGTCGCGGTCGCCATCATGTTTTAACAGCGCAATGACGTACTCGGCGAGAACATCGGAATCGGCATCGGACCTAGAGGAGGGGGCAATGCGCGTTAACAAAGGCATTGGGGGCAAGGCGCTCGAGAGCCAGCGAGGGAGGACGAGACGAACGTGTTTTCGATGCGCTTGACAATCCACGCCTTCAGCAGAGGCGCATCTTCCTCGGGGAACAGCATGGCTCACACACACTCACGCGACGCAGGTTTTAGCAGCCGTCGTGCATTGGCTAAAAGCTTCGGGGTGGATTTATTCGGTTGTTTTGAAATGCAGTCTTGGGAAGGTTTCGGCGTTTTGCTGAAGGTGAGGTAGTCCGCGCCTAATTTTAGCTGTCAGACAGCAAGTGTCGTCACACCAAGGCGACCTCTGGGGTCTTGATAAAGTGGGGCGCGTCAACTACACGGTTATTTTGTATCTTATATTCCATTTTATATTCTATACTCTACAACAAGAGTTTAACTTTTATCTCAAGATTTGCAAGAGCCTCTGTATAGTTTGATCCAATGTGTTGAAAAAGCAGAGGCAAAAAAAAGAAGAAGAAATGACTAACCTCCGACAGACCTTGAAACTACTGCTCCTGCAATGTCGATTATTGGTCAAACGGCAACCCAACCGAGGGAGAGAAATAAAGCCGCTAGTTTCAAAGCGTTTTTAATCATCCAGCCCACATGAACTAAATCACATCACCGAAAGACGCACAAGTGTTTATTTTTATTTTAACTTCATTCTTAACATGTTCAACTCATCAAGTGACGACGTAACTACATGAAAGCCAGCCCAAGCTTCCTTTGGTGTCTAGCCTCAACCTGGCTCTCGACTTTTTTATCTCTTGGTATTCGCTCAGCATGCCCCCTTGAACTCAGAGGGAGCTCCTACATGGGATCGGGCATACGTCCCAAACCCGCTCTACCAGCCGGTTGATATAATGTGCCCATTTTGGCACGAATAGCGATTCCATTGGCGAATCAGGAAGCCGCTTACAGCTTGTCGTAGTACTACGCATTTTGGTTAGTTTTCTATTCAGCACACGTAATGAGGATATTGGGTAAAAACTTACGTTGTCGACACCGGGCACATCGACCTTGATACCCTTGCGCTTTCGCATATCGGTGACGATGGTTCCGACCTTGCTGGTGGGATCGAGGGGAGAGCCACCGGGTAGGACCTGCCAGTGGTCGAAGACAGACTGGGGGAAGGCCTGTCCGGAGGTAGCCTGTCGAAGGTCGCCGTTGAAGCCGAAAGACTCCAGGACGGGGAGGTAGGCCTTGATGTTGAACAGAGGAGTACCGGGACGCTGCTCCTCGTTGAAGACGTGACCACGTCGTCGGGTAAGAACACCGTACACACCACCCATGGCCTGCTCGGGCACCTGAATCTCGACGAGGTAGACGGGCTCGAGAAGAGCGGGCTCGGCAAGAAGAGCAGCGGCGTACAAGACACGGCGGGCAGTGGGGATGATCTGACCACCACCACGGTGGATGGCATCGGCGTGGAGGGTAACATCGAGGACGTTGTAGCGGATGGATCGCATGGGCTCCTCGGCAACGGGACCCTCTCGGGAAGCCCACTGGAAACCAGAGACGACGGAATCCTTGATTTCGTTGAGGTACTGGACGGCCTTGGTCTGGTCAACGAGCAAGTTGGCACCAGTGCCGTCTGGACCGAAGGTCCAGATCTTTCGGGCGTCGGTGACGTCCCAGCCGAAGTCATCAGCAAGTACACGGGCACGAGCCTTGAAATCGTCACGAGCGCTGACCTTGCCGTTCTCGATGGCCAGGGAGAGCTCCTCATCAATGGGCTCAGCAACCATGTAGAGACGGTTGTGCTTGTTGGGGGACTTGGACAGAGCGGTCATGGAAGACTTGCCCTGGACGGTCTCACGGTACTGGACGACAGGGTCGGAGATGTGAAGGGGAACACCAGCGTGGTCCTCCTCAAGATCCTTCAAGCAAATCTCGAGGTGCAGCTCACCGGCACCAGCAACGACGTGCTCACCAGACTCAGAGGTGAAGGTCAGGACACAGGGGTCAGACTTGGAAAGACGCTTGAGACCCTCAACCAGCTTGGGAAGATCCTGGGCGTTCTTGACCTGGACGGAACGCTGGACGACGGGGGAGACGGAGAACTTCATGACCTTGAGGTTGTGGGCAGTCTCGTCGGTGGTAAGAGTACCGGACTTGAGCAGGAACTGATCGATACCGACCAGACCGACAATGTTACCAGCAGGCATATCGTCGATGGGCTCGACCTTGCCACCCATCATCAGGACAGTTCGCTGAATAGCCTTGATGAAAAGATCCTCCTTCTTGCCAGGGGTGTAGTTGGGGCCCTGGATGCGGACCTTGAGACCAGATCGGACGGTACCGGAGAAGACACGACCGAAGGCGTAGAATCGACCCTTATCGGAAGTGGGCACCATCTTGGAGACGTAAAGCATGAGAGGACCCTTGGGGTCACAGTCACGGATACCAACAGCGGCAGCATCGTCGATGGGACCCTCGTACAGAGTCTCGGCACGGTACTTCTGGGCAGTGACGGGGGAAGGAAGGTGGAGAATCAACATCTCAAGAAGAGAGTCAGCAGCGGGGAGGAAAGTTCGCATAACAGCCTTGAGCTGCTGCTTTCCCTCCTTGTCACGGTCCTCAACAGCGAGCTTAAGGTTAAGCTTCTCAAGGAGGGTGTTAACCTCGTCCTTCTTGAAGTCCATGACGGCCTTGAAGATCTTGAAGATGGGATCCAGGATGAACTGGTTGAAGGCACGCTCAAGAGTCTTGCCCTCGTAGGTACCGTTCTTGGTCCACTTCTTGGTGTGGGGGTTGAAGTAGTTGTCACCCTATATTTTAAGAGGTTAGTTGATTGAGGCAGCTGAGCCAGTTGTGCGATCAAACTTACCCAGAGACGCTCCATCATCTTGTTCTTGTCAACACCGAACTTCTTGGCATATCGAACGGCGAATTGGCGGACAGTGAATGCCCAGCCGTGAAGACCGGAACCGAAGGCGACGGTACCCTTGTAAGGGTAGACTTGGACATCACCGAGGGTCTTGTCAAAGTAGGTGGAGATGATGACGTTGACAGACTCGATGGTTCGGGAGAAGGACTGGTAAAGATCCTCCTTGGAGACCTGAAGCTCGAGAAGAGCACGGTCGACCTTGTTGATGATGACAACGGGCTTAATACGCTCACCAAGAGCCTGTCGGAGCACAGTCTCGGTCTGGACACAGACTCCCTCGACGGTGTCGACGACAACGAGGGCACCATCAGTGACACGGAGAGCAGCAGTAACTTCAGAGGAGAAATCAACGTGACCGGGGGAGTCAATCAGGTTGATCAAGAAGTCAGTGCCGTCGGTCTTCTGGCCGACAATGTCGGGAACATCATCAGGCTCAACGGAACCGTACAGGGAGATGGCAGTGGACTTGATGGTAATACCACGCTCCTGCTCGTCGGCACGAGTATCGGTAGCTCGGGCATCACCAGCCTTTGCGGTGGAAATGATACCGGCCTTGGCGAGAAGGGAGTCGGTAAGGGTAGACTTGCCGTGATCGACGTGGGCAATAACGGACATGTTACGGACATTGGTGGGCTTGTCCATAAGGGCCCGGATCTCGTCGATCGTGAAGCTGTTTGGGGGGAAGGAATCATGTCAGCTTGTGAATATCATACTATGCGTAACTCCGAAGCGGGGTACAAATGGAAAAAAATTTGGTGTTTTGGGTAGCGAGCTGTCGTTAGAGAGAGGGAAGCCCATTCAGATGAGCGAAATGTTGGCCAGACTCGATCCAAGGAGCAGCAGATTTCCCATTGGGGTGGATTGGAATAAACAAGTAGACTTACTTGACCATCTTGGCGGTATTGCTGGGATGACCTGATTATGTGTGGTTTGTGAAAAGTCGAAGTTCTCGAGGTGGGAACAGAGCGGGGTCGAAGTACTTCACCCCGCGATCTGAAGCCGTTGAAGGGTATATAGAAGCGGTGCCTCGTAGGACGGCAACGATTCTAAGTGACGATGGAAAAGGGACAGCGAGGGGGGCGGGAGTACCACTGTCGCTCTTTTATGCGTCCCTTGAAGAAGGTTGGAAAGGGAAAAAAGAGATGAAGAGGAGGAGAGAAGGTGGGAGGGGGGTAAAGTGGGTAGACAATGTGTGACGACCCCGGCGACGGGCAAAGTTGGGACAGCCCACAGCACGAGGCGCTGTGACCAAGACGAGGGAAAAAAAAATGCGCCAGGCAGTGGTGGTGGGCATGCTGGTGGGGCATTTAGCAGGGCCCGCCAGTGGAAGTGGGCTGTCGGTAGCAATTTTTTTTTTTTTTTTTTTTTTTTACGGGCGCGACCATAATTTTTTGCGCGAGGCAAGGAGGGGGAGGGGTAGGCGGCATGGAGGGGTTGGGCTCATGGCAGCGCACGCGTGGCGACCAGGTAGCGGCACAGCCGTTTTCAGCGGGAGGGCAAACGCCCACAAACACCGCTGAGGGACCACTGAGGAGGTTTCTGCGCGCCCACTGAGAGCGACACAGGCCACTGAGAGCCGCTGGCCAGCAGGTGTGTGTGGGTAGCTCGATTTCGTCACCCCGCTGAGATTCTGCTCGCCGAAGGAGCAACGCTCTTCGCGCACAAGAAAGGGCACCAACCCTGATTCGCCGCCCAAGGAGATAACTCGGCTGCGGGTAACCTTTCCATGGGAAGGTTGGGCTTGGGCTCTGGGCTAGACCAGGCGGGTTTGAGATGGAGTCAAGCGCGTGTTGCGTCGGTGCCACCATGTTGCCATGCCACACCCAGACTCTGACCCAGACCGAAGCGCACAGCTTCACATTCGCTGCGTGATGCAGCCAGACCCAGGGAGAGCTCATATCAAGCCATGGTGGCTTCTCTCTGATTGACTTGTCTCACCGGCGCGACTCACCTTCCGTGCGCAGTAACATCCGTATGCACATCATGATTTGCAAGGAAGGGCTAGTTAGACAGACCTCGCCTGAATCTTTTCACCCCGCTTAACGAACCAAACCCATGACGGCATACGTGCGTGCAGTCAGCGCCCCAGCCCCGACCATTGATACATCATCCGATATCCCAAATACCTGCCCATTGACTTGATGGGTCTATATCGGTGTGAATCACAGCTTACGAGCTTAATTAATCGTCAACTCGGCCTACATGATGCTTTCCAAGCTGTAGCAAACCCTGGCCATAGCTCGAACTGATGATACCAGGAGCTCTGCAACCCTCACGCACATTGCAAGGGAATGAACCCCCCCCTCCATCTCGGTTGCCCCGCCATAAAAATAAACGCTGCCCATCAAGTTACAAATCGACCGCTGCCGAATCATGTATCTCATGTCGTTATCCGCAGAAAAAATCTACCCAGCCCAGCCCAGCTGTCAATGTAACCAGCTCCGAAGCTTGGGAGAGGGAAAAAAATCCTCTTGCCACGAGCTTGGTCATGCCGATTCCCTATTGGACAAGACGATGAGCTTCCGGGCTTGCATCCGCCAGATCCGCCTGCGAGGATCCAATTGGAGCAGAATTAAGGAGATCCAATGAGAGGGATAGCGATAAAGGCAGCTACATGCTCGTTTGTTACCTAAGACACCTTGGAAAATATGCATCGGGAAGCTGCCCAATGTGGAAGCATCGCGGTGTGAGACGCCAAATTTGATTCTTCAGCAGGTACGTATCTCCCATGTCCATCAGTAGAGTGGGGTAGAGCTAGCGAAGGACAGCCTCCAAGAACACCATTAACGCGGCAGCTCATCCAATATCAATTTAGACATCACCTTTGATTGTTTAGTTAACCCGATAAAATGTATCTTTATTTTATATCTTCACCCCATGGCCAATTTCCAAAATTACATCTATACATATACACACCATGCCGTAAAAGAAGAAGAAGAAACTATCAAACGCCTCGCTTGCTTACTTATATGCCACCGAATGACTCACACGCCGGGGACTTCAGGACGATCCCAGGATTCGAGAATAAGCATCCTCAACCTCTCCGGCCAATTCTAAAAGCGAAACAATCACAATCTGGTGCGTCAGGTTCGGCAGTCTATCGCGGTGCAATCCAATCCACTCCAGTGGAGGCGTAGCCTCTCCCATGTCTCGGAGCTGAGGCGTCTCAATGATAGGCGGCTCGAGCGCGACGTAATCATATTTGGACTGTGGCACGTTGACCTCGGCCGTGATTTTCTGCTGTTCGCCTTCCCGCTGGTCCGCCTCTGCTCCTGGCACTCCTGTAATTTTGACCGCTGTGAGCGGCAGCTCTTTGCCCCAGACCTGCTCCAGTGCCTTGGTGTGGTTCGCAAACATTCCCCGGATGTAGCTGACCCTGGAAAAGTTCCAGCCCACCTCAACTTTTCCTTCAAAAGCACTTTTGAAAATGTAGTCGATCTGGTTCATTTTTGGCATCTGCCATGTCTCCATCACGGCGGATACCTGAGGCACATTGAGAATTGTTCCACCGCGAGATCCAGTTGCACGCTGGACGACATCCTCGACCGAAATCTCACTCAATGTCTTTGGCGCCTCTACATTTCTAACTCCCGCGAGTCCTATTCGGAACTGTCCCAGCATCATCCTGAGAACACTGTGAACACGTCGCTGTTCCATGCTAGCTGCAAATCGAGCGTACGCATTCAGTGCTTCCACCTTGAAGACTTGATGGTCTGAGAATGTACTGGGAAATACACCCAGATTCAATGTCTTCAGTGTAACCACAACGTCTGTGTCAAGAGAGATGGGGGATCTTGAAAGCGTGTCCTCTTCTCGGAGCTTGGGTGCTACTGGGGTCTGGGTCATCGCAGCTCGCGAATTCGATCTGCGCTTCATAAACTTTTCAATCTCCTTCAGGGACCCTCGGAAGCTCTCCTTTCTCTCTTGCACCAGCTTTTTAATAGCCTGCCACAAAGCAATGCCTTGCGCCGCTGATGTTGTTGTTCCAAAAATTTGCACAGCCTCTCCATCAAATATTGCAACCAGCCGGTCGCCGGTACCATCACGGCTCTCACGCACGTTATACATTAAGAATTTGAAGGTGGTAATATCGGCCACTAAGAACGCTTGGTAGTCGAAAGCAGCTTTGACACGGAACGCATTGAATCCGATTGAGGCCTGAATTAACGGGGTCTCGTTCAGAGCCTCCTCCCGTTTCGGCCACTGGATCGAGGTACGGAGATGGAAATTTTGTAGGGCGATGAATCCGCTCAGCCGGCCAGTGCAATCAATACCAATCTTGTCAAACCCAAGACATAAATTTTGCTCCCAGTCTGACGTTTTCTTGGAAGAGATCCAGAAATTGTTGATTGCAAATGCAGATTTTCCGATGGCCTGGCCCAAATCAATGGTGACATCAAGCGCGGCGATTGAGATTGTGGCTGTCCACGGGAACGCGGCTGTTGCTGCCACTTGTTGATATCTTTGAACCAAGTGACCTTGTGAGGTTTCTGGTTGGAGCTTTGGGACTGGGGCCGCTGATCCCTGCCGTAGTTCGCTGGGATACCAAATCTCTCGGAAGAGCAAGAAGTCCTGCGCCTGTTTTGCATTGATAGCAACTGCCATTGGGCTGACATTGATGATTGCCGACACTCCACTAGTCCCACTGAAGTGTTTACTGTTCATGAATGACAGGGTGATGGAATCAAGCTCAAAACTTGCAGTCGACTCCCTCGAGTAAACATGTTGCACCGAGGCATGTAGCTTGGTGAAAACACCAGAAATAGCAAAGAAATTGCCCTGCTCTACAGAGCGCACGGTGTTGATGGTGAAGTAAATGTTATCAAAACAAGTCGTGGCGGCCACGCGAGCGATGGGTTGGCAACTGAGGGAGAACTCTTGTCTGCAGATACGCAAGCCCAAATTAAGCTTCAGCCGGCCCAGGACGGCACTTGGATCAGCAGTTAGGATGTTATCCTCCTCCCCAGACTTTGAAGATTTCGGTTTTGGTTTCTCTGTCTGGCTCGGCCGCTCAGTTTCACTGTCATCCTTGACAACCTCCTTGACGCTCGACATTATATCCATGACCAGCGGGACCACAGATGGGTATAGAATATTGCTGGAGGCAGCAATCTTGATTTCACCATATAGGGCAGGGTCATCCTGCCCATCGTCCCGGTATTCAATCTTCCAGGCCAAGCCAGGACTGCGGAGAACAGCTCCACTGCCAGAGTCGTCGGTGTTGAATTGGCCGTATTTCCCAGCCAAAGAGGGTCGGCCATACCGCGCGTTTGACGCATCGTCAATTGACCTCTTGCTGGCCACATAAACAACAGCACCGGCAAAGTCTGCATCAATGAGAAGGTTCTCTAACCGCTTGTTGCCAAATATGCTTCGTTGATTTTGAGGTGCGGGTTTGGGTACCACCTCGGTTGATTTTTTGTTGGGTGCTGACACCGTTGTGTTCCACTGTGTCGAGGCCTGCTGTACATTTTCCATTGAAAGGGAAATTGACTCAGCTAAATGAGCAGCGGGAACGATGTAACCGGATGTTAATCGCAGATCCAAGGACTCTCCCACTACTTGGAATGCCATGCGACGAGTCTCCAAAGCTGACACGTATGCGATGTTGAAAATTACCTCGGGAAGGAGAGCAGAGTGGAGGGACCGTATGTTAATATCTTGGTCAGGAGGTACCATCTGAAGTTGAAAGTTTTCAATGGCAAGCCTAGCCGAATGGCGTGTCCTGGTACCGAATTGGAAGAGCTTTACAGACAAAACTAGGTCCTCCTTCGTACTGGACTCGTCATCCAGGCTATCTGCAACAATCCAACAGACACGGATGTTTCGAAGCTCGAAGTGATATTTGACCGCCGCCAAGACCGAATCGATGAAGTCGGTGTCATCTTGTAACTCATCTTCGCCATTATTGATGGTAATCCTTGGTTTGGATTGTCTCAATTTTCGCAGGTAGTCCAACTCACGGGAGGTGTCCAAGTCCTTAATCTTTTCTCCCATGTAGCCCAGGACATCCAAAACAGTCGAGATTGTTTCCGGGGCGAGTTTACAATCGAAGTCATCGCTGCTAAAGTTGAAAGCCCACGTTTCCTTACCATCTTTGCCCATTGTTGAGCTAGCTGATACAGTAACGCCGACGCCAAGACTTCCACAAGACTGCATGAAATCTTCATGGCCTCTCTCAATGTCAAACCTAATTTGACTGAGATTCAGGTGGAGTTCGGGATATTTTAAGATAGGACCCTCTGCTTCATGTCGGTTGGAGGCATGTAGGTGAGCCCTATCTAGTAAGAAGCGTACACGAGCAAAAGGCTCGGCTTCCGATTTCAGAGATGTCTTGGCGGACACTTCCAGCCCGGCCAAGGTCAGGTGAACATTGTATACAAGCTGCAAGTTCGGTTCAGCCGGCAAAGCCACCTGCTGAGGAGTTTCGGTTCCTTCTGACCCAAAGATATCAGCAATGTGGCTTTTTATGAGCTTGGTTTGCTCCTGGAGCTCTAGGATTGCACTGTTTATTTGTGGCTTGTTCAAAGCTGTGAGTAGGCTGTACACCGCAGAGGCATCTAGTTTGACTACTTCAAGGGAAGAAAGCACCGTGACTGTATGTTCCGTCTTGCCGATTTGGCTAGTTATCCGGCCATTGGTCGGAGGAATTTGCAAAAGCGAAATCCGGCGCGGCTCGTTTCTCACGTTGATTTGCATCTCGTGGTAATTGTCCTTGACGTCAAAGTCAAAAATCACTTCCTTTCCAAAATTGGCGGCAGCGGCCGCTCGGGCAACAGTTCCAGTGATCTTGTAGGTCAATGACTGAATGAAAGGAATAGAAATGCTATATGCGTCCAGAAACATGGCAATATTGACTCTCACACTTGACAGACGGTCCGATATTTTCTTCAACTCCCGTCGTTCTTTTGGCTGTGGGGAGGTTTCCATTTGGCTCTTTAGGCGATATAGTTGAGTGATCTCGTCACGAAACAGGAGATCGGCAACCTCCATGAGTCCGATTGGGTCTTCTTTAATTGCAAAAGTCAGGTTCTTACTGCTAGCTGTCGCTTTGACTGTATGGTTTGATGCGTTGTCGGTTTCTTGCGCCTCGTAAGATGCGAATATGCTTGGCTCCTTAAACTGAGACATTCCAAGAACATGTGAGTTACTGTTCATTGTCGAGGTTACAGCACTACAATTCATCATCAGATTGATTGAGTTCGATCTGGCCGGCGTGGTATGTAAGAGAAGAGACGTCTTTAGTCCATGGCTTAGAAATCTTGCAACGAGATTGATTGTCTCCAATTCAACAGATCCTCTCGTTACCTCAACCACTATATGAATTGGAGGCAGAGGTCTCATAGCTTTCTTTGGCTTGCTTGAAGGCACCATAGCCAGGCTCGGCTGAGCTTGGCTTCGGGACTTGGCATAGAGCCGCAGTATATCATCTGCCAATTCACAAAGCTCCCAGTTTAGATTAATGGCTGCCTCGGCGCAGCACAAGTTGAGGATCGTCAAAGGCTTGTTTGAGTTTCCGACACCTACGCTATCACCAAGCTCGAATTCTTTTTGGTCTATTCTCGCAGCAACATCGACTAAGCCGATCTTGTTTTGTTTAGGGCCTGGATCAAGAATGAATTGCATTTCGCCGAGTCGGCATGCACCCAGTATTGGTATACCATCATCAATCTTGGTAGCAGGCTCCCCAATCTGGCCAAAAATGTTCTTCAGAAATAGAGACCTGCTCACATTCTCAAGATCCCAGCTACGCCACTTTTCAAATGTCTCAACCACATACTGAGCTGCGTAGTCAGGAATACTTGGCATGTCATCCCAGCACTGGTGAACGAGCTGAGACCTAGATTGCTGATCCATTGATGTCCATATTTGACGCAGTCGCATGGCCAATTTCCAAGAATCAAACGTGCGAATGTGCTCGTCGGCAGACCGCAACACAGCAGAAGGGCGGACCAGAAATGATGGATCCTTGGTTAATTGGCCTTCTTTGAGAAGACAAAAGGCGAAGGATTTGTCTCGACATTTATGCTTTGCGATGGTCTCCTTGAGCAATTCGCCAAGATCAGAAGCGACAGTAGCGGTGCGATGTATAAGAGACGCCAAATATTCGATCTTACCAGAAGCTGTGCTTCCAACAATTGAGCCAATATCCGCATCAATGTATCTCACTTCCTTGGTTCCAATTGAGAGAACGACATTTTCAATTTGACCCATCACTGCTGCCTGAGGCTCTTGAAGAGAAGATAGGCGCTCCGATGCAGAAACCTCTGCCGACCCTAGTCTCAAGTGAACGGATGTTTTTGTCTTCCACGTCTCTGATTTGAATGGATCATCCCAGTCTGTGGTACTCCTCAAGACCAGGGCCACTTTTGAGATTGCCAGATCATATTGATCTTGCTCGTCTTGAATACTTTTTGAGTCAAGCGCTGTCGAATTGAGAATTCGGAAGCTGACCTTCGGAATTCTAACTAGCACGTCTTTGATGTTTCCTTTTGTCCCCCGCTCCTTTTGGAGGTCGAAAATTTCGGTCATAGCACTAATTTGAAATGCGTCGAGTAAATCCTCAGGTTCGTTTGATTGCAATGCATCCAAGAGGGAAGTCGCATAGCGGATTGATGTGGGGTTAGCAAAAGCCGATACGCCAGAGGGAAATTCAACTAGGAAGCTCATATATGGGTATTCTTCACTCAAATTATCTGGGTCGATGTCATCAAGCTGGGCGTCAGTTGCCCCGAAAAGATCACCGTCGTCGTTTTCCTCAATGCTTTGGAAGGGCACCTCACGGGTGCTGGGATGTACACCACAAAGTGGAAAGTGCGGTGCAACATATTGGCTTGAAAAAGCAACAGAAGAATGTGCGAAGCTTTCCATGAGAGTGTTTTCTCCAACTGACAGTCGCCCAAATGATCCTTGAGACCCTCTTGGCCTGAGAGATGACCGTTTTCCCGGTGAGGCAGATAATGGTTGAAAGCAACGATCCTGCATTGACATAGAGCGAGATCTATGCAGGCTTCGATTCATTCTGACACTGCCAGTGCCCGAGCCAGCCAGGGATAGGAATGAGCTTTTATGGCTAAGTCCGCGGGAGCGGCGAGAGGAGTTCGTCATATAAGAGATGTCCTCCGCCCCTCCGTCTATTGCAACGGCAGGATGGGGAGGTGGAGGAGCACATTGAGCGGGAGGTTCTACCACCTCCGGAATCAGCTCTTCCAAACAGTTGGGCAGTACAAGGAACTCGGTGCGATGGGTCCTCTGGTCTTCTCGTTGTACTAGTTCCTGCTGGAGTCGTCTTTCCTCGGTGAAATTAAACTTCCGCCCAATAAGTGCAAAACGCACAGCAGTTCTCAGATAAGCTTCAGTTTCCACGGGGTGGTGATGCCGTGACTTGTGTCTAGCAGCCGATTCTGCGTTTACACATGACACCTGAATATTCGGAATGTCAATGTTGGCCCGCTTGGAGTAGTGTGACCGAGCCCAGTCATTATAATTAATATCAATAGTGTCCGTCGACAGGAGGAATGCTGCTTCATCTACGTGAAGCCAAACACGGACAGACTCAACATTAACCCGCGCAAAGGTAACGTCATAAAATATGAGGGATGAATAGGGCACGAGGGCATTCTCATTGTCATCAAACGTAAATGCAAGACCTCTGGCCCCCTTAGCCAGCGCGACAAGGAAGTCGGACGTGCACTCGCCGCTTACTGAACCAACTCCAACGTCATAGTTGCAGACATATGCCGGTTCATCCGGTGGGAGGCCGAAAAGCTTATGTCCAAAAATCCGCAGACCATCGATGAATAATTGAGTGTTGGATGATGACATGCCAGGGGAGTCCAGTTCCCCTTCTGAGTTTCCCAAAGAGAGGCTGGCAGGACTCGCTTCAATTTCTAGTTCCATGTAATAGTTTGTGAAACGCATGTCGACAGAAACGCTGGCAAGTTCACCTTGGATGAACCGGTTGGCGGAGTACAGGTTTGTTGGAAGCATGACTCTCAGATCGTCAACCTTGACGCCCAGAACAACATCCATGTCATTCGATTTCTTGTGCGGAGGGCGGTCGGTATTCTCTGCATCAGGATTCTTCTTCTTCAGCTGTAGTTGTTCCTGGTATTCATCAAGAGTCCTGAAATGCACATATTCTCCAAAGTAGTTGTCTTTCAGCAGGATAAAGTATCGAATGAGAAACCCGTAGAGATAAACATGAGGAGACTGTCCGCGAACATTTAAAATCAGCGTATCCGTCTTCGTTGTCGACGTAGTTGCATTATAGTGATATCCTCCATCAATAACGAGTCCTTCGATATGACCAAGCTCGCGGGATTGTAAGAAGGCAGCTTGAGTATTCCATTCTGGAACTTGAAGTTGGAGATCCAGTGTATCTGCACGCAGATCAAAAGGAATTGAGTTTTTGTCGGGTCGGAATGTATCAACAGGTATACATAAGTTGGCGATGAGACCGGGTGTGGAAAGAATCAGGTAGGTGTTGTCCTCTATCACAGTTGCTTTGTCGATGATATTGGCCTCGTTAATATTCAGATAGAGCTTGAGTGTTTGTAGGTTGAGATTGATGTGATATTTGAAGGGTGTAAAAACGAGATATTCCGGTGGTGGTCCGTTTGTCCAATCACTGACCAAATCAATGAGAAGAAAGATATGGTCCCGAAGGATAAAGAGTTCCATCTTGTCACTAGTAATGTTAAAATACCAGTTTCTCAGTCCATTCCAAGAGATGGGATTGGAAAGATCGCAGGATATGCGTTGCGCTCCAGATCGCCAGAGCAGGTCGTGATTAACGCTACTCCACAGTTCTGAACTAGGTAGGTTGACATCAAGCATCGTTGAGTAGCCAGCAGTACTGGCTAGCATATCCATGTTGAATTTCACCGTGGAATTTGCGGGAAGCTTCACTTCTAACCAACCCGCTGGGCGCAATTGAGCTGCGTCACCCTTGCTATTTTTCTTCCCCCGATTTCTCTGCTTTCGCTTGGTGGAGGTCTTTTGTGGCTTCATTTGTGGCTCCTTGCCACGCCAGCGCCAATTTTTGGATTCTTCCCTAATCGGAACCCTTAGAGTGACAGTATCATCCATCTCAACATACAGCTTGAACTGCGTAGCCATTCGCCAAGAACCAGCTTCCAAAGGTTGCGCTGGGACAGCGTCCCTGCAGAGGTATGGAAAGAAAAACTTTTGTAAATCCGCCCGTTGACGATCTGCCCAGGGACCATAATTCATCGTTCCGCCCTTGACTGAGAAGTCCATGCCCCATTCAGGAGGATCATTGCCGTTGATATTTATGGGGAAACTTCTATCCTTTCGACGTCGATCCTGCTCGGTGACCTGTCCAACGGCATCCCAGTACACAGTCAAGGTTGCCTCTGGACTATCAAGAATAGTTGACACAGCAGCATACTCGACGGACGTCCATCGAGCCCCATCGTCGCGGTCTCGATCGTCGAGGTATCTGGTCAGACCTTGCCACTGACTAACTCCTGGCACTTGAGAAGCTGCAGTGTTGATTCCAAAACGAGAGTCAGTGGAGAAGGATTCCACGGATCTTTGCCAATAAGGTACCAAGTTCCGAAGAGTATTCAAGGCTTTTCGCCGGTGATGCCGGAGCAGCGATCTTTTGGGAATGGCGTCTTGTGAGTCGGGATTGTTTCTATCGCGGGTTGCGCGAGTGACCTGGTCCTCTTTAAAGTCTTCGTTGTCCTTCATCTCTATTACAGGGTGCTTGAATTGGATCTTAAAGGTCTGTCGATAAGGATCGGGGGTTTTGGTTTCCGAAGCATCCACATCGACAGAAATTGTGTCCGCTTTTGCCACGAGGATAGCCTTGGTGTTCTCATTTCCCATGACAACAGCAGCCTTGTGACACTCCACATGAATGGGCAACAACTGGATCATGAATGGCAAGTCAGAGTTACAGCCATTGCGTAGTTGTTCGTCGTCGACACTGTCAAATCCAGTCGTCGAGCGCCGGAATGCCATTCGCCCACGATCACACATGCCTTGCTTCACAGTGTGCATCTTGCTTCCACGTTCCTGTCCCCCAACGTCTTCTTCAGAATCCCCCTGTCGCTTCTGCCCTCGCGATCGTAAATTGCGTGCATCCTTTTCTGAGATCCCGCTAGAGGGGGACTCTGAGTCGAGTTGCTCGGCAAGACCACGGACAATTCCATCGTAAGCTGGGCTGCGATTGTACACAAACCACTCGAGGCCAATCAAGTCAACATGTATGCGGCAAGGTAGCTGGGCATTGATTTCTTTCCCAGCTATGGGAGAATCGGCGGCTGCCTTACGAGAATTAAGTATGTCCGCATCTCGAACTCGGCGTAACCAGTAACGCCAGGTTATATAGCCATGTTGAATCATGAATGTCTCGTTTGCGCCATGGTATCGTAGGCCAGTGAAGAATATTCTACCTCCCAGGAGGGATATTTGGATGGCGCTAATGTCGATGTATACACGGTATTGGTGCCAGGTCCATGTCCGAATAGCATAGGAAACGATGGAGGCGAATAGTCGGTTGAAGTAGAGGAGGAAGAAGACGGCGAGGAGACCGCACAGCGCCACGAAGATGAGAAATTTACTGCAAAAGGTCCAGGTCAGATACGGTTACGCATAGATATCACATAGGGGGGGGGTAGGCAAACTAGTTAAACTGAGGATATGGGCGTTGATCGTCCCTGGCTTCGATGACACTGTCCAAGCCGGACAGAGAGGTGCTCATGGTGGATATTGCTCCCGCAGCTCCGTTGGCTAACCGAAACAGGCGTCACGTCATCGGGGTCGCGGAGTCGATGGCATTGATACAAGTGCGCGCAGAGGAGGAATGGTCAAGTACGGCGTCAAGGCATGCCCATCCGTTGTGGGTGAGTCGGTCAGGAGCTGTCAGGCCATGCAGAAGTCGTCCGCGACGCGGTTGAGATGACCTTTGTACATCCCCTGTACTAGCTCCATGGCTCAGGGTGTGCCACGACTTCGGGATGCAAGGGTGCCGCTCCGCGCAAGGCCAATACCAATAGCGCTACAGCCCGCTATAGGTGCACTGCAAGCACCGCTTGGTACCTCATGCCAGGCAACTGTTTTGCAGTGGCCCACCTCTGACGCAGCCGCGTTGAGCTCCCCGGAGTCCCGCCATCGATGAACCACGGGGCCGCTAAGGTGTTGCGTGCAGCCTTCCATGTTGTCTTAGCTCCGGCTTGGTCGTCGCGCAAGTGGCGCCTAAGACAAATCCCGTCCTCCCGACAACATTTTCCAAAATTCATCCTGTAGCATCTGACTTCGACCGGGCACCTGACTCCCTCCATTTGCTACACAACCATCGTCGATTACTGTACATCCCCAAAAATATCAGGCACCTCCCCGGGCTTCGAGGCTCTCCAAAACTCGACACCGTCGTCATCGCATCCTATCTTTATCGAGCTCCCAGCGCCCACGTCATCACTCGAAGCTAGCTCAGCCAACATCTACCTCCCTTTTTGTCGCGACTCGAGCATCATCATCGCCAGCCTCAAAAATGTACTAAAACACGCAGTACGAGCCACTAGGATTAATTACAATCTCTAGCATCCATATTTCAATCACAATGGAGAGCTACACCGAGACCATGTCGGGCGGTGGCACTGGTCAGAAGCTCACTAATGCTACTACTGTAGTATCTGGTGTCGCATCTCTAGTAGCGACACTAATGTCCATTGTGTAAGGAACCAGTCGCCGCGCTTCTATTTAAAACATTTCTAATCGCGCTGTGAATTTAGTTCCATCAGTCTACAGGCAAAAAACTACCGAAAGCCCCTTCTTCAGAGATATGTAGTCCGAATCCTACTCATGGTGCCCATCTACTCGATAGCTTCATGGACGAGCATGATCTCCCTGAAGGCTGCCGCCTTCCTAGATCCGATCCGCGACATATACGAAGCATTTACGATATACACATTCTTCCAGCTGCTTATCAACTACCTGGGTGGCGAACGAGCCCTGATTATCATGGTTCATGGCCGAGCGCCAGTTCAACATCTCTGGCCAATGAATTACGTCCTACCTAAGGTCGACATTTCAGATCCGTATACATTCTTAGCCATCAAACGTGGTATTCTTCAGTATGCCTGGTTGAAGCCTATCCTCGCCCTAGCCGCCGTCATCATGAAGGCCACAGGAACGTATCAGGAAGGGTATATTGGACTTAGTTCCGGGTATTTCTGGAGTGGTATCATCTACAACTTGAGTGTCACCGTGAGTTTATACTCGCTAGGCCTCTTCTGGGTTTGCATGCACCACGATCTACAACCATTCAGACCCATCCCGAAATTTCTTTGCGTCAAGGCCATCATTTTTGCCTCATATTGGCAAGGATTTTTTCTCTCTATCCTCGTCTGGGTCGGGGCTATCCCAGATAGCGTCGAAGGTTATACGCCAGACAACCTAGCAGCAGCCATTCAGGATGCCTTGATTTGTATCGAAATGCCTATGTTTGCTGTAGCACACTGGTACGCCTTTTCATGGCAAGATTTTGCTGACAACAGTATACTTTCTGCTCGAATGCCTCTAAACTATGCTTTCCGCGACGCGTTTGGTATCAGAGATTTGATTGAGGATTCCAAAATCACTTTCCGGGGTGACAGCTATGGATACAGAGTGTTTGACTCGGGAGACAAAGTTATGGCTCATGAAGACTCCCGCTCGAGACTGGCAAGGCTTAAAGAAGGTATGCGTTACGAGCGTGGAGGCAAAGGAAAATATTGGATCCCTAAGCCTGGGGAGATCAATAGCACGACCCCACTTCTATCTTCAAACGGAGAGACAAGTTCCAGTCGTGCTGATCAAATTAATGAGAATATACACGGGACTTTTGATGAACCTCAAATTGACCCCGATGAGGACCACTTGTACGATATGGCAAGGGAGTTGGAATACGGGGATTGGAACGTAAGTGCGAATTCCACCTCCAGGATGTATATGCTAACAAAGGAATCCCAGTACCCAGTGATCACGGCCAGCGAGCCTCTAAGCTCGCGTTATCGCTCTGCAGCAAGTTTTGGGACCAGAAATAGCGGTTTGACACCGTCATCAATTAGGTCTCCAACAGCCACGGGGCCGCCTTCCAGCTCATCTACCAATAAGGGCAAGCAGAGAATTCCAGAAACCCAACCTCAGCCCGAACCCATTATCCCCATCAAGAAGAAAAAGAAAACCAAGAAGGTCGTGAAACACCAAGAACCTGATCCATCCGAACTGAGCCTGGGAAAGAGTCCTCCATCAGAGGCCGCCCCTGCACAAAAATATGGTTACGATGGAATCGACAGCCCAGTTAATGAGGAAGCAATGGCATGGAGTAACAACCAAACCCGTCCACAGCAGGATGAGTTCCCGTCAGGATACCAAGCGACAGCAGACGATGAGTTTCGAAATGTGTGGGGAAGAGACGAGGAATCTAGGTAAAAACAAGCAGGTCTCTATTCAGATACCCCTGGTCTCAATAGAGGAGGCATCGGCTAGAAGCATAGCGAGGAGTTAAAGGTTGCTCTGTAAATGTGTATGTACTTGGTAGGCTAGACTTAGATTGGGGTGATTTGTTTCAGCTTGTGTAAATAGCTCTGAAGACTTCTGCCGTGCACTCATATCTAATTGGGACTTTTTTTCTACTTCTGACACCCGCCTTGATTTGACAAAGCCATATGATGGAAGCCCAGATTGTTATCGACAGGGTCATTCGAGATAACCCAAGTGCATCTTGGTCTTGATTAGGAATATCGGGTTCTCAATCCAAAAACTCTACTTAGTTACGTTTCACATGCATGTGTCTCCTCGAAATCTCAATGCTCGTCTTGTTACCAAGTTTAGTGCCTCTGTCTCATATCATTGGCCCTGACAAAGTTGATGGTACCAGAAAGCAGAGACATACTCAAGACAAAATTGAACTCAAACAAACTTAGATATTAATACATTCATAAAGGAACCGTATATTTAGCATCCCACTTTATATAGCAAGCATCCCTAATTATATCTAACTATAGCTCAACACCCTACTACTTCCTAGACCTGTAAAAGTATAAGAGTAGCAAGTAGTGTGTTGCATTTCCCCAATGGACCAAAAGATCAACCAATTCTCTCACATTATGCGGGAATTGCACCAAACATTAGCATATAAGGCACGGCGTACGGTCGGGCAACACCCGCCGCCACACACATCCTTACATATTTAAAAAGCCTCTTCAAAAGAGGGAAAATATAACTTAAGAAGCACCTCTATTATCACCAAAAGCTTTAAGGGCAGAGGATATATTATATTGGTATTTAACGCATTTAGGAGGTGGGAGGGGTGTCACGTATGGACAGGTCCAGTCTTAGGTTGTGTAGTAAATTATATTTATGTTTGGTTAAAATACAAGCAGGAGGCTCGACCAGGCAATTCTGGGAGCGGATACAATTAGTGTTTAAACAACTATGGTGTTGGTCTCTTTTCGCCCTGACCAACAGAACAATCAACTTTATATATTTCACAACCTTGTAGTAAATTATATATGTAGGTTCCAATGCCGGAAGTCTTATGCTGATTAATAGACCTCAGCCACAGAGAGGGTGCTCGCTATACAAAGTGGGATGCCAATTACAAAGTTTCTTCATAAATTAGCTCATCATATATCCATCTAAGACTGAAGATGGCATGGATAGATAAAATAAAATACCCTGACGCCCCTGCTGGCGCCCGGTCGTAGGAAACGCAAAGCTGCGAGCTTCTTAGCCCGGAATAACCGCAGCCCGACTTATAACACCAAAGAACCAAACATTACTTAATATATATAATTTTGATTTTATTTTTGATATAATATTGATAGTAAGGCTTTATAAATTACCCCCTCCGCGGGGGGGCGCCCTCCGCGGGTTTTGCCTCCGGCGGCCTAACCATGCCACCACACCCCCGTGACTTAGAATATGATCCGTGGTGTTAGCGACAAAAGAAGTAAGTGGTAATAGTGGCAAAAAGAGCCAGTTGCTACTTAGCTTTTCATGAGTGGCTTGTGAATGTGGTGGCTGTTGGCTGACTAACAACTGATGATCTCCCATTAGGAGAAGCAAAGCTGGAAGGTACACTCACTCCGTGTTCTTCACCTTCTAACAGCTTTGCTTAATAAAATTTTTGGTTGCCTGCTGTATGTTGTGTGGTGATGGAGTGGCGCGAATGTACCAGCCACACTTATCCACAGCCACAATTCCCCATATCCATCCGCATCAGGCTATCATGTTTCAAGCTGCAGCAGATGCGACCCAGCCACATATGCATTAGCTTCAACCTCCAGCGACCCGCGTCTTCGGAGGAGCTCGCGACAGGCGTGACTACTTACCAACCTTCATCATATTAATGCCAAGCCATTCAACCCGATTTTAGAGCTCGACTCCGCAAGCTCTTTCCGTTTGCGCCAGTCCTCCCCTCCACGCGACTGACACCGAGCATGCTCCTCTTCTTTTAGCTGTGCCCCCACCAATTGTCGACACCATGGCCGACTACGAGCGCACCATTCTTGACTTTTACCAGATCCCCAACGCCTTCCCGTCCGAATGGCCCGTCGAAAAGGACGCTGGGGAATCTGATGATGAGGGTGGAAAAGAAAGCAAGGCAAACAAGAGAAAGTCCCGATACCATGGTCTAGAGAGAGCTGTGAGCAACCGCAGAAGCATGTTGCCAGGCACGGTGCCGGGATCTGATCCTGGGGGCGGTAACGTTGGAAGTATGGTACAAAAGGATGAGCCTGATCCTCTAGGGGGGTCTGAAAGCGTGGTCAGATCGTTAAAGCAACTGGGAATTCCCGTCCAGGATGATCCAAAGCTACGTACGTTTCGGGGATGCGCCTCTTACGACCTCGGTCGGTAACTTACTAAGATATCTGGCAATAGGCAATCGATTCCTGCTATCATCTACGACTTTTTCGCCGGCCTTGTTTTTGTCGCAGATGCATTCAAATGCCGATACTCGAAGCTTGCTCTCCGGACTCGATACCCTGTCACAATCTATTGATCAAAAGTCCGCCTCTCTCAAGGTTCTTGTTGAAACGAACTTCGAGCGATTTGTCAAGGCCAAGGCAACAATCGACAATGTCTACAAAGAGATGAAGTATCGCGGTGCCGAGCCGCCTTCTTCCCGTAACCGCGGTCATTCCCGCCATGCTAGTCGCACGAACTACCGGAATAGTATGGGCGGCACGAATCTAAACAACCCGCTCACATCTCCCGTTTCCGACTCCCGGAAAAAGAATGCCCTCATCAAGGAAAGTGAATATGGAGTTTTAGGTATCAAGGGTCCTCTGTTAGATGTTTCAGCAAAAGCAGAGGATGTTTGGGGTCCGGCTCTTGGAGGGCGGGAAAAGGAAGCTCACCTCAAAACCGTATCTAACCATCTGACTCGGTTCAAAGACTACGTCGAATTAAGTAGCGCAATAGCTGATAGCATCAAGCGCAAGGATTACGAGTCACTAGTGGAGGAATACAACCGTGCGAGGAAAGTTGCAGAGGAAGCCCGCAATGTGTCGAATGATATCGGAGACAACACTCCAACAGAACCACAGCTTTATCAGCTCATTATTGCCGCTAGGATGTGGCATGATGTGGATCAGCAGATGCGATCCTTCAAAAAGGATGTCTGGAAACGTCTAGTCAATCTGCATAGCACATCAAAACCAGGGGTTACAAGTGGACGTGTACAAGATCAGCATATGGAGCTAATTAGCCTACTCCTGGAGGTGGGGTCTGATGATAATCCAATTTGGGTGTGGCTCCTGAGTCGTTATGACCATCTCAAGGGCAGAATCCAGGCTATGGGAGATCGCTCAAGGGTGGAAATCGAGGTGCTTCGTCGGAGGTTGTCAAGTGGCGAAAAACCCAACCCCACGTCGATAGCAAATCACTTACAATCTTTGGGGCGGCCAGTAATGGAAGGCAAGCCACCTTCAACGGATACCCCAGATGTCATTGAGCTATGGGAGAGAATGCTTGCATTTCTGACCAACCTCCTGTCATCCCAAGGTATATTAGGGGAGGTTGTTGAGTTCTGGCACATGGTCCATGGCTTCGTTGAAGGGAAGACACAAACGAGCTTGCCAACAGGCTTTCGCGGTGAGTCCCGGCGCCACCACCAGCTCTCGCTACAGAACATCACCGAACTGCAAAAGGGGGCTGTGGAACTGGTGGATATGATTCGCGATTATGTCTACGTCTTCTTCGCAGAACTACCCCCTGAGGATATATCACAGCTGTTTTCCCCAGCACCAATAACGCCCAATACCCCAGCACCAATAACTCCCCTCTCGGGAGCATTGACGCCAACGAGGGACCCTCGGTTCAATTTTGACCCTAACAGCATACCCCCGCCCTCACCCAAGAGAGGAGAGTCGTGGGAAAAGCTAGCCTTCTGGCCTCCATGGTCAAACTCAATAAGCGGTGTACATTATCTGTCTAAAATGTTGGCACTGGTTGGTTCAGGCGCAGCTGACTTTGCGACAATCGGTCCTGTTGTCTCCGGTGACATCCAAGTCTTGGAGCGACTGAAAAATCTTGTTGGCATAGCCAGAGAACGTTGTGTAACTGCTGTCTGTGCAGCTTGGAACCGCGACGCCGAGAATATCAAATTTGTCGAGGACTGGCAGCGATCGGTAGAACTTGGCGACGTGACAAGGATGCCGGCCAGTTTTGCTGCTTTTGAAGGAGCAGTGTTGTCTGGCATGCAAAAGATTCTATATATTTCCGACGCCATGTCAAAACCAGGCGCGGGAGATATTGTCCTGGCGCCCCCAACCAAGCTGCTTCAGATGGTCCGAAGTCAATATGTAACCACTCTGTACAAGGCCTTAAGCGGTATGGTGGAAAACGCAGAGCGATCACTTAAGAAGGCCGATGATGACTGGTTGGTTGATGACGACAGCTCGTTAGCTGTGGCTGCGGCCACGATGTCACTCTCGGGCAAGGGGACAGTAGATGCTGGTGACCGAGTAAGTAAGCTTTTGGCCAGGTATCGAATATGACTAACCAAATTATAGAACATTCGCATGCTCATGACACTCAGCAACCTTCAAGCCCTGCGCTCACAGGTTGTGCCTAGTCTCAACTCACAGTTTGAGAATGCCTTCTCTGTCAAGCTGACTGACGAGTCCAAGACTATCCGAGATGTTCTTGGGCAAATCGACACGCGTCTCTTCCAATCCTACACCAAGTCATCTATTGAGAACCTCCATGAAATTATTCAAGAGGGCATCGCCGCTTCTAGCTGGGCGCCTGGTGAAGGTCAACGCCCCAAGGCTGCTAAGCCTTACATCTACGAGGCTCTTCTCTCCCTCGTCCTAGTTCACTCTCAGGTTTCTACTACAGCTCCATCTCTCACCGCTCAGGTTCTGTCTTTTCTCTTAGAACAAACGTCTGTCCAGCTTCTTGAAGCCTTCCGTCGCCGACCACGATACTCTCTGGAGGCCCTCATGCAAGCCACCCTTGATGTTGAATTCGTCGCTCAGACTCTGAGCCATTACACCACCGATAAGGCTTCAGAGCTTCAGAGCCAAATTTACCAGGAGCTCGACAGCCGCACAGATAATGAGGCTCGCGCCCGCCTACAGAGTGAGCTGCCTGAAATGCGCAACGTGCTCAAACGCCTCCGCGACGCTAGCAAGAACGAGTTTGCTTGCTTCAAGAAACCTAAGCGTCCAGGCCACGGACCTAGCCGGAATAACAGTGGAATTTCCACAACATCCTAGGTAATGTTCTTGGTAACCAATGCTGGGAGTTGGAGGTGCTTTTGATGGGACAATGAGAGCATGAAATCACAAAGATGGCTGGAATGAGAAATTATACTACCTAACTGAAAGACATTCAATGTGTTGGTTTGTTTTGAGCATTTATTATGAGAGCAAGTGTAAAATATTTATTCAATCGATCTCCTGTCTAACAACAGGCCTCCCCCTTTTTTCTTTTTTTTTGTGGTGTGTAACCCCGAGGTATCTCGTCATCTATGCCGCAAACGCCTGAAAAACATATCTGCCCTTTTATAACTTTTTTCTGTCTTTGTGTTCGTTCTTCGTCATCATATCTCCATCGCCGACGGAATTAAAAAAAAAGGGGGGAATTGCCCAAATCCGCCTAATCGTACAACGTAAACATCGTAAAGAAGGTATCAATCAATTCGTATAGTTTCGGTCCAATCATTACCCATTAAAATGGTGGTTCTCAATCGTCAACAAACAGCCCTAGCCCTGGGTTTGGTGCTGTGGACCCTGTTTCAAAGGCGTAGCAAAGTCGATGGGATACACCAAACGTGCCGCGAGGTCAAAAAGGCAAAGGTACCTAAGATGTTGGGATAAGCAGATGGGAACAGAACATGAGCTCCAGAGAGCGAGAGTCCGCAGGTGAAAATTGTGACCCCTCCTGGCGAGCCTGGGTAGTATCGTCTAGTACAGTTAGCATACACCATCTGATAAAGAGCAGATCGAAACGTACAATCAAGGTCAAGGCTTTGGAAATAGTTCACAAGAACTGGATCCTGTTCCGAAGTAGCCAGTTTGCCATTGACATCACGGTGGGTCAGCGGTAGAGACTTGCGAATAGCGAGAAGCATCTTCAACAAGCTAGCCAAGTTGCTACCCTGTTGAGTAAAGACACCCGGGTCCCTTTCCAAGGGCCAGCCTGGGCGAAGATGATCTTGCTCCCAGGCCTTGAAGGCCCACGTAGACTTTTCCACGCAATTGAGAAAGATTAAGGCAGTTAGGAAAACCTTGAAGCTGATCTTGACTTTGCTATCCTGCAGAACCCTATGCATACCACTCAGCAGGGCCTTGGAAGTATTGTTAGCCTTTCTTTCGGCAGCGGCATTCAGCTGCATGCAGATCATTGTATAGATATCAGCGTCGTTTTCGCTTTGAGCTTCTTTGATTCGCCTCGGCTCCTCCCCTTCTGTGGTGGGCTTTTCGATAATATTCCATTGCCGTTCTCGGTCAATGCTTTCTACCAGGCCCCAAAGCTCCAGGGCTTTCCGAAGCAAATCATCTTCTGCTTCTGCGAGTTGTTGGATGGCCATCTCAAGGGTGACTCTCATGAATTTAGAGGACTCGCGCTCGATGAAGAGGTGAAACACATCCCGCATGTAAGATTCAACCTTTCCGGGGAGATCCTCTACATCTTGATCAATCATAATAACCTGGTGGAAAGGGTCTTTGCTTTGCCGGGCATCAGCCTGGGCTTCAGTGGGTTCAAGCAAGGCCACCAACGCCTCAAGGACGATGCTTTTTCCCGCTTCGGGAAAGTGGGAAACCTCAATCACGGTGCCATTGTTCATCATTTGGAGTTGGCTCTTGAGAAGATTGATTCGGTTCTGGGACAATACCACTTGAACTCCTGCAGAGTAAAGGTCAAGCTGCTCATGCAACCTAGTGCGAACACAACCTGTTCTCCAGACCCTCGGGGCCAATACCTTCCGACAGGTGTCGCAGGGCGTTCCCTTCCCGCAATTCTTCCGGAGGATTCTGCATCGGATACAGGCGCCGATTTTTCGTACTTCCTGGACCTCTTTGCGTCGGGCTGCTGTGAAACGAGAACGAGAATGGCGGGGTCTACCATTGAAGTGGCCATCACCAGTATCCATGCGAATACCGCCGCGATTCATCTGAATTGGCGGGGGTGGATGATCGTTGACAATAGTTACGGGAGAAGTCGTTGCCAAATAGGTCATCTCGCCCCAAGGTTGAGAAATGTTACTATCGTGGACCACCGTACTGCTTGGGGAGACGTCGGTGGGAGGTGGTGGAATATCGACATTGGGAGGAGTCGAGGCAGGGTTGTCGTGAACTAGCTGGGGGTCGAGAAGAGATGGGTTCAGTCGGGCCGTAGCGGCGACGGCGACAGATATATTAGAAGCATCAGGAGAAGACGAGTTTCCTGGCAAGAATGCCTGCAGGCGTTCCTCCGCCGATAGCTCAGGACCTGGAAGCGGTGACTGCACATCTGCTTAAAATGTTAGTCGAATGCAGCATAATATGTAAGCACATAACACTTACTCCTATTATTTTGCTGGGCTCTGTTCTCGTAACTGACGGGAGGGTTGTCGAGGGTGAATTGCTCTTGGAGTTCGAAGCGGTCACCCGCCTGGACATTGGCGGGGTTGGCGGGGTCATGAGCACCTGGGGCATTCTGCCCACGGTTGTTTTCGTTAAGATCAACCTGGCGCGAAGCTTCAGCGAGGGTCTCGAGGGCGCTCCATCCCTGTGGTAGATTCGAGACGTCTGCGGCTTGTCCGTTGACCTGCGCACCGGGCGGGGGTCGATCGACAACAGCCCTTGCGTTAGTGATTCCGTGAAGCTCTAGACAAGCACGCATGCGGTCTGATTCGGATATGGCAGGGCATTTTTTGGTAATATGTGTTGTCAAGCTATCTATTCTTCCCTTGGGAAAGTTTTCGCCGCATTGTTTGCATGTGTGAGGATAACGGTTACTGTTGTCATTGAGCTTGGGACCGCGGACGAAGTATTCGAGGATGAGGGGGTTGGGTTTTCGGCCCATTGCGCGTGGGAGGAGGTTGTTGCAAGCACCAGGCCTGCAACCTCGTTTTGCAGATCGGTTAGCCGGGCTTCACGGCCAGGAATCGTGTGTGGCAGGTCTGGTCGCGATAAAGCGGCCAGTGCTCTGAAGACGTAGTAGGGCTCGTGGTATTTGGTGATGGCTTCGCAGTGGCTAGCATTCTGCCCTCATTGACCGACAAAATTCTCACACCGCCTATCAATACCGGAAGATTAATGTTCCGGATTCGATTTCTAACAATATTATTGGTTAAAAATCTCCGGACGCTTTCAACCCTGTAAAGCAACCAAATAATAGTATTAAGCCTAATTTCTAAGGAAAGAGTTAAAAATTATATTATAATATTATAAATACATCTTACTAATAACAGCTTATATAATACTAATAGCTATATAATTACCTAGAATTATCCTAGTTAAGATTTTATAGTTATATATATAGTTTTTTATAAAAAGATAAAGCTTAAACTTATTATCTTATCTTATTTATACTACTAAGAGATAAGATAAGAAAATAAAAGAGCTTATAACAAGTATATAATAAGTGCTTGCTAAGTTAAAGTCTTTATCTAATTATAAGAAGATAGGAGCCCAAGCTTCTTATCTAACCTTACCTATTATTTCCGATAAGCGATAAGATAAGGAAATAAAGGAGCTCGCGACAAGCACTCGACAAGTGCTCGTCAAGTAAAAGTCTTTATCTAATATACGTTATTGGAATCACCCATCTATATGCACTCTGATCGTACAATCCTTACAGTTACCTGATTATACCATTTGCATTTAATTAGAAAGGCTAAACAAAATTGTTTCAAAGCTAATTGTATCCAAATGCGGGGTATCAGTTAAGCATGTGTTTGTTGATAGCCAGGCGTGGATGGAAAGAATTATGGAATCTTATTATAGGATAATGGGTTGAAGATACTATGGGGCTAGAAGAAAAAGACAAAATGAAAGGAAGTTTCTCGGTGAAACGTGTGTTCGCACCCTACCCTTGACTGTCTGAATGCACGGTATAAGCCTAGTGGGGAATACAAGGTCCGCTGACGGCTTGAGCGGGTTGGCCCGGTCAGAAGAGTCGTGTAAAGATGGCAACAGGCTAGAACAGAAAAAAAAACACAAGACAGTTGCAGAATGCGTCTCGTGGGCAAGCTTTTTTCCGGGAAGGGTGATTAAAACCTGGCTGTGCATAAGTATAATGCAGATTGAGTTCCCCCCTTGGGATCAGGTTAAATCATGGCCACTACTCTTACAGCAAGTTTTGACAGCCAGGGAGTAGTTGTCATGTTGCCTTCCCCAGATCGGAGGACCGAAGGCTCCGAGGGCTTTTCCGAGCTGCAAGTCGTCAAAAAGCCTCGAAAAAGCGGGTTATGTGGAGCATCATGGATGCGGGCGCCACACTCACGGTGGCTCGGAGTGGCTGGAGAACCTGTCACTGCGCACCTGTTGGAGCCTTTTCCACTGATACTTCTTCTTCTTGGGAAACTTCCATCTTCATTTTCAATCCGTCCCTCTGCTCGTTCCCCTCTCCCCTCTTCCTCCCCTCTTGTTTCTTCTAGTCCCAGGCTACTCTTAATCCTGCTCGTCCTTCACAATGCTGGCCATTCGAGCTTTCTCCAGCCCTGTCTCCAGGCAGGCCCTGCGCGCTGCTCCCCGCGCCGCCACATCGTGGGCCGTCTACGTGCGTAGTAGTCGTCGCAATGGATCATGTTTCAATGCTAATATTTGCACTTTAGAACCGATGCTACTCGACTGCCGGTGAGCGAGTCGCCAAGTACGATGGTACCAAGGACTCCAATGTATGTTTGCGCCCGACCACATCTGCCCATGCCTCGTACATTCGGGCTCAGCATCGGCCGGCCCGAGCAATGGCGACGGGGATAAAATCACTCAGTCGCAAGGCTTGGCTTCAGCCGCAGTTGATAATTAGCTTTCTAACATGACGTCTAGGGCAACTTCCTCGTTAGTTTGATCGAGGGTGACGGTATTGGCCCTGAAATCTCCCAATCCGTCAAGGATATCTTCGCCGCTGCCAAGGTATGCTCCACCAAGAGCCCATCCCGTGTAAGCCGCCCATGCACTAACACGACTTACAGACTCCTATTGCCTGGGAACCCGTCGACGTCACCCCCATCATCAAGGATGGCAAGACTGCCATCCCCGACGCTGCCATTGAGAACATCCAGAAGAACAAGATTGCTCTGAAGGGACCCCTCGCGGTATGTGCGCTCCCAGTGTGACATCCCCCGGTGTCTCCGGCATGCTTCTAACAGCTTGTTTTTTTTAATAGACTCCCGTTGGCAAGGGTCACGTCTCTCTCAACCTTACCCTTCGACGAACCTTCAACCTCTTCGCCAACCTGCGACCTTGCCGCTCCGTCGCCGGTTACGAGACCCCCTACGACAATGTCGACACCGTTTTGATCCGAGAGAACACTGAGGGTGAATACTCTGGTATCGAGCACGTTGTTGTTGACGGCGTCGTCCAGAGCATCAAGCTCATCACTCGCGAGGCCAGTGAGCGTGTCCTCCGATTCGCCTTCCAGCACGCCGAGTCCATTGGCCGCAAGAAGGTCCGTGTTGTGCACAAGGCCACCATCATGAAGCTGTCCGACGGTCTCTTCCTCAAGGTTGGCCAGGAGGTCGCCAAGGATTTCCCCGGTATCGAGTTCGACGCCGAGCTTCTCGACAACAGCTGCCTCAAGATGGTCACCGACCCCACTCCTTACAACGACAAGGTCCTTGTCATGCCCAACCTCTACGGTGACATTCTCTCTGACATGTGCGCTGGTCTCATCGGTGGTCTGGGTCTCACTCCTTCCGGCAACATCGGTGATGAGTGCTCTATTTTCGAGGCTGTCCACGGTTCCGCCCCCGATATTGCTGGCAAGGGACTGGCCAACCCCACTGCTCTCCTCCTCAGCTCCATCATGATGCTGCGACACATGGGTCTGACTGAGCACGCTTCTCGCATCGAGTCCGCCATCTTTGATACCCTGGCCGAGGGCAAGGCCCTCACTGGCGACTTGGGCGGTAGCGCCAAGACCAACGAGTACGCCCAGGCCATTATTTCCAGGCTGTAAATAACTATTAGATACCTGCTGCTTGCGCGTTTTTGTTTTAGGGTAGTATTTATGTAACTGTACCAATCCTAGATTAAGGCACGGCGAAATGATTATTTGAACCAATACTTTATCAATCTCCTCTCGCCCCGTTGTGAACCAACTATTTATGATATCTTTTTCTAGCGTTTGTGAGCGAGGGGATGCTGTTCCAACCCTTTTTGTAGCATTTAAGGACCCCCTTGGGTCGCTGTTTAACTCTGTCAATTCAGAGTAGGTTTACATGTGGAATGTCTCGTCTCACCTTTGGCGGGGATTTTTGAGGCTCAGAGATGTCCTAACGCCACCAGCTGGCCGCTGTCCGCCGTGCGCCAAACGCCTCTGCACCAATTAGCACCATCACAGGGTGCCCACATGAAGTTAGTGGTTGCGTTTTAACGGATTCCCTACACATGGGCGGTCATTGATTGATGAGTTGTTGTCGAATAGCCAATAAATCTAGCAAACCAATAATGATTGATTTTCCGTTGTGCTGAATATTATGCATCGTTTACTACGCAATTGGTTTTTTATCTCTTTTCTCTTTTTTTCTTTTCCCCTTAATATTCTATAGGTCAAGATGTTGGTGCGTAATGTCTCCTGCACCTTTGTAGACAGCACTACCGGTACTCTGTTGGTGTCATGCCAACCCTGGCTGGGTCCCAAAAGCAACGCGAGACCCCCACACCCAAAAAAGAAAAAAAACATGCGCGTCATCGGTTCGGCATCATAAAACCCTTGTAGAACCAAAAAGCGACGCCATTGTTAAGTTGTTGTATCACGAAATAAAAATGTGGCAACAAAGGCACTTTTCTGCTATTGGGTAGTCCGGTCGTGTATGCGCCGAAACAATATATCCGCAATCTGCCTGGTTAGAATGCAAGCAATGAGTTCTTCATGTTGGTGATTTATTGATTGTACCACAAAGCAGGGTGTTGATCTACTACCCTGTACCAGCTCATTGTAGTAGAAGCAATTATAAAAAAGGACAATGTATACAAAATAAAGGATGGTGTTTTATTTATTTATATAATTATGGATCAGATTAAAATATCTAGCTTGGTTGTTTTCATTATATACCAAATGTCAGGCCGATGTTATGTTCGCGAGCCGAGCAGGGCCTAAGATTACAAGCACACGAATCTGTAGATATTGATCATGAGCAATCCATTGCATTAGAAGCGCTTTTAACGATTTTTATTTTATTTTATTTTATTTTTTTATTTTAACATTGGAGTATCTAGAAAGAAATCAATTACAGAGCATTGGACGTCACACACAATGATGCGCCATCCTTTCGTAGGCACTGCCATAAGTGATGCTACAATTGGATTTACTGCAGTAGTGATCCTTTCACCAAAAGCCCAAGCTCAATGATATGCTGACCCTTTGTCATACCAGTGGCATCGCAGCAATTTCCTGGTTCGATGACTGACCTTGTTTTCATATCGTACAAATAACCGCATTCTTCACAAAGAATATACCTTGTGTAACCCACCAAAAAATAAAACTCCCGTCGCCAGTGCTCACTCCCTTAACCAAAACAACTCATATCCCAAGGAAACCTATATATACCCGCATAAAAAAACCGTAGATCTCTTTACTTCATTTTATCCCCACCATTATCGCCTTCTATTTAAAGGCGCCCGCCTCGGATCTCCTTCTCAAAAATTTTGATTCCCCACACTTCGTAGAACTGTAATCCATCCATAGTCTTAAGCCGAAGCCGTTTCCCGGAATTGAAGGCATCCTCCTCGTTCTCATCACTTTCGCTTTCTGAGCCCCAGTCGCTCATTGCTAGCATTGGAAATTCATCAGAATTATGATTCGTGCTTGTAGCAGTAGCTTTACCTTTGCCTTTATTTCTACTCTTTGGCGACTCCTCATTCTTTTTTGCCGTTTGCGATGGCCTGATGACACGGTCCAACTGGTCATCTTCTATGGCGATCCACTCTAGCTTGAGCTCAGGGTGATGAGAAAGATTATCGACGATAAAGTTGAGAGTCTCACGCATGGACCATATGTAGGTGTTGCTGTTTCTGAAGTGAAGAATATTGATGGCCTTTAGGCTGATCAACCCAGAAAAGTATTGCATAAATGCGTGCTGCTAAGCGTTAGCTGAGGTAATGCAACTGTGTGATTCGTATCTTACCACAGCGTGAATGTTCATGCTGACAGCCAGTTCTTCGAGCCGGGCTCCTGCGGTACAAATAAGGATCATAGCCTTCTGATTCATATCCCAGTTGGACCCGTTAGACTCGCCCTTGATCATTAACCTCTTCAAGGTAGGCATGTGCTTCTTCAGAACAAGCCGACGAATTTGATCGATAGTGGTTGTTGATTTGGGCGCGAAACTCTCAGGCTTATGCTTTGAACCACGCTCGAGCATAAATAGCTCATCCAACTCATCAAGTTGTGACATGCAGTTGAGAAATGCAACGGATACATTATCGGTAAAAACGTTCCTTAAGGCCAATGGGTGGGTCTTATTCTCTTTGGCCAACATAGTCCAAATTGGTGCTTGGTTACCAACATTGAGAAGAGTGAGATTTTTAAGACACCGGAGATCCATGGCCCGCGATAGTACAGACGACTTAACGGGGATTAAGTGAACGCTCAATGTCTCCAATGCCAACCCGCGAGTATCGCGGATATAACCGTCCATAGAACGCTGATTGTTTTCAAAATCAGTCGCTTCGGGATGACTCTGTGTTTGTCTCGTCACATCTTTCATCTCAGCCTCTGCCATCTTGATTTGACGCTGTGCGCCGGCAACTGCTTCACGGAGCTCCTGCATCTGTGATTCGGCCTCATCGAGTCGGTTAGGGCTGACATTAATCCTTGCCGCGCGCATATCCTTGAGCTTTTTCCCAAGAATGTTTACGCGTGCGTGGAAAAGACCGAGTCTGTTGGAGATTACCTCGGAATTGTGCAGCTGTGCTGTTAAATTCGTCACTACCGAGTCTATTCCCGAGTGAGAGTTGACGGCAGAAGAAGATGCAGCTGTCCCTAGGTGATCAGTGGATGTATTTATTTCACGAGGCTTTTCATCAGAACTCCCTGTAGTCTCATTATCAGACTCATCATCAGACCCATCATCAGACTCATCGTCATTGTTTACAAGGTCTGGATACTCGATTTCAATATCGTCGGGCGACATGCCACTTCCCACATCCTTGCCTTTACATTGACTGGCTGTAGTTAGTGGCGTTGAAAATTCTTTACTTCCCGACGGCTGGGATTTAATCCCATGGCTCTCCGAATTTTCCTTTTTCATCTCTGAACATTTGTTGGAAGAGGGTCCCTCTCCAGAGGCTTTATCAGGCAAGTTACCTGACTCGACATACTTTCTAGCAGCCTTTTCGATTACGTCGAGAATATCCTGTTGCGTAGCTGAAAAGTCTCGCGAACCATTGTTGAGAGACATGAGTTTGGCGGATACGCCTTTGAGCGAGGTGACAAACTCTTCCCGAGGGTTTCCGGCGTTATCGTTCTCTAATTTCCCAACATTGGCATTTCCCGCTGGATCGACCCGGTGGCTCTGTTGAAATGGGGGCTTCTTAACGATGAATGGTTCCACATCGAATATTCTTCCTAAGATAGACTCTTGAAGTTTCCTCTCCTCCTGTGACCGGAACGCCTTTAGAGTACTGCTCTCGACGTTTGAGCCGGGCGAAGCCGGGCCAACTTGAAAATCGTCATCAACGTCCGAGTCATCTGGGTCGGAATCTCCAGTAACGGTATTGCGGGCTTGTAATGCCAGAGAGTCGGATATGGATATTTGAAGTTCTTTTAACGTGGAAGTTGAATTTCGGATACAAGTCTTGAGCTCTGTTACGACCTCGAGGGTGTCGATATCTAGTACTGAGAGGGTTTTAAGCCTTTTGAACCCGGAGAGAGTTGGAGGTTCCCGCAGGTGACAGGCGCATTTCCCGATCTTGCAGCTGGTCTTGGATGTTGGCAGATTGGAGGTTGAGGGCCCGCTCGTCGCTGGGGTGGGAAAAGGTAGTGAGTCAGACCAGTGAGTTAGCGGTGGCGGTTCCTCATGCGTCAGCGGGAGGCGTGGAGGCGTGGTATAGTATGAGTCACCGGATTGCATCCGAATATAAACCGTTGACAAAGTCTGTATCTTGTGTAATTCCTGATATACGGGCCTGCTAATTTCCACCCGAATGTTCCAGCTAACCACGTTCCATTAGTAAAAAAAACCCCAAAATCCAGGTTAAATGCAGTATCACTCACCGGAAAGTCTCAAGGGACTTTGCTTTTCTAAGGGCTAAAGCCAAAAGAGTATTCAGAAACTTTCCACAACTAGTGTTGTAGAGATATGCCTTGTAAGCCTGTTCGGCTTTGATTCCGGTGCTCACAGTGTCCATGGACAGTTCCTTGAGATGCTTCGCATAGTTGTATTCGCTTGTAGTAAATGTGTCGAGTCCGCCTGCGAGGCCATCGATAGGGGAGTCGAACATCAGGTCATCGCCATCGGGGAAGAGAATGTTAAAGCTGCGGTAGAGCTGGGTGGAGGCGAGCTCATGAAAGTGTTTTGAGACGAGTGCGATGCAGATGAGATCGGACCGGGCGCACTTTGAAAAAAGTCAGCGAAGCTAATTACATGGTATAAATAGGACTGGAAAATTAACTCACATGGGATATGATGTCTTGTTGAGTCTCGGGTGGAACATCGAGAAAGGTGAGCGTGGGCCTGGGTGCGGGGGCAGTCTCGTCGATAGCCTCCACGGCCATGGTCGCTGGTGCTCGGAAGAGCAAAGAAGTTTGGTGGGCACGCGATGCACTAGGTTGATTGCGAGTGCCAAGAGGAAGAAGATGGAGCTTGGGGAGGAGCAAACGTGTGGGTATGGGTGAACGTGAAGGCGGTATACGTCGCACCGATGTCCGACACGTTGCGATGCGAGGTGATGTGATGAACCGGTTAGAGTAAGCAGAACGATGCAATTCAATTGTGGAGCAAGAAGAGAGTTTCCAACGAGCGAGTATTAAAGCAACAGGAGGATTGCACAGATAATGAAGGAACAATGACAAAATATACCGACCAGGCCAAGCGGATGGGAGGAGCGATCAAGCTGCAGGTCGCGGTGGTTCTGTGTCGCTTTGGGGATTGAATGCCGGGGCGGATCAATGATTCCCAGCAGGGCTGAGTCCGGGGTGTGCAGCAGAGGTGAGCGACCGAGAGATGAGGGTACGGTCAAGGCGCGCAACCGATCTCAGGCGGCGGGGCGGGGGAGGGGTAGGGTGACAGGTTAGGGCAGGTGCAGAGTTGAAGGGTAGAGGGGACGGGGTGGGATGATAGAGGTCGTCTACATGGGAGAAGGGTAGAAGGGGAGGGGATTGAAGCTGGCACTGTTGAAGCGCCTGGAGGGGAGTCCTTGCCCCATGGGCAGTTTAAGAGCGGGCAGGTGCATAGGACATGAGCAATGACAGGTGGGTGAGCTTCAGTGCTAGTGGTTGAGCGTGGGCGGGTGAGTTGCAGGTGTGAATGGCGGGCATGCGTGCATATGGGCTGCGTGGATACATAGTTGAGGGCATGTGTGAGGGAAAGTCACCAATCACAGGGTCAGCATGAATTGGCTGAGACAATCTACTGAATAATCGCGCCCAAGAAGAATAATGTTTCGTACGTGACCAAACTCCCAACAACGATGTGATGTCGGCGAAGTGGCCCATGAAATACGGCGCCGCTATGGTGGTGGTGATGCAAACTCGAATTGCGGATCAAGATCCAGTCAATCAATACTGATAGCGTGAGACATTCGTGGGACTATCGTAGATGAAAAGCAAAAAACCCACAACCACTGCTTGTGGAGTACTATTCATCCCTCCTGCCAAGTGAGTCGGGTTTAACCACCTGGAACTTGATGCGGTTGCTGTTACTGAGTGAGTTATTGGCTTCGGGAACCTGCAATATCACCTTTTAAACACGCAAAAAAATCGTGTACGAGCGTTGCTAGGTTGGTTAAGGACGCTAGGATGAGCGCATGTATGTTTCTGTTACTGGAGGACATAGGGGACTCCGAACCATCGGCCAAGGCGACTCAGCGTGGCTCAAGTCATGAGTACCTCGAAATCCCTCTTCTGGTGTCATCCTTCGGATTTCTGTTTTCGAGCATGCCAAGAGCTAGTTAAGTGGAGAAACGGACATCCACTCTTGTGCTACCTACCTAGGCTCGACCAGTCCGCAGGACTAATGCTTCTCGGCACATCCATGTGCGCTAGGCAATAAGGGCCGCTTTTTGTGCTACGATGGGGCCAAAGAGATGCTGATGATGATGGGCAGGCGCCAAGCCCACTCGAGCCGTTGGAGGCTGGAGTTCTGATGCGGAGTCAAGGCAAATTGCCCCATAGGCTACCAGTTCAACTTGTTTCTGCGTGATTGTTACCTGATCAATTTAGCCGCAATATACGTACATATGGATCCCAAAACGGTACCGCTACCTAGGAAAAGAAATCTCCGATCTTGTGGCATATCCTGGGTTTCGCATCTGAGTTTTTTTCTTCTTCTTTTTTCTAATATTATTTTATTCATCTTTCAAAAAGTGATGGCCGCATCGAGAGCGCATGCGAAACCTTTTATTACAGGCGTAAACTTCACGATATACGACCGAGAAAATACTACTGGAGCTGGAGCCAGGACTACTGATCTGAGGTTGGAATCAACATAAGTCCAAACTCCAGGGGGGGGGGGAGCCTGGATGCCTACTGGAGCAAGAGAACCGTAGGGCCACTGGTCATGTCTTGACTCGCTGAAGGGCCTCGAGCCCGCCACTCTGATGACCAATGCGTGCCTAGGGAATCTCCGCAACCGTGCAACCTTCCTCGGCCGCAATTGCGATGCTTTGGTGCTAAAATAGACCTTTGTTTGTTGGTTATACTATGGTTATACTACGGCTATGAAACAGACAGGATCTGACGGACCATCCTTGCCCTGTAAACCGCAGCTCCTGGGCCCACTTGCAAGGCTGTGCCCGGGCCGTTCAGTCGCACCAACAGTCCCGCTCACCTTTCATCAACCGCCAAGCCTAGTCAAAATATAGGTACTCGCCGCATCCATCTGATTTCTCCTCTCCATCTCCCCCTCGAACCTATTGTCATCCTTCGTTTGGTTTATTTTGCCCCGTGTTTTGTCTTTATTGCGTAGCAAGACCCACGTGTCGTACAACATTCTCTGACGCGGCCCCTCATTATTTATCAACCTGCAGTTTGATAGCCGTCGCATTCAGCTAAAGTTATCAGGCAGCCACGTTCTTTCAGCCAACAGACAATCATTGCCATATCATCGCTTTAATGGCCGACATAGAAGAGCCTCAATTCAACACGCTTGCGGAGCGAATAGCGGCCCTCAATAAGCAGAAGAATTTTAGCACTAGCGACACCCCTGAGCCTATTCGCAAGCGACGACCACCTCCACGTCCTCCAGTACGTCCCGCTGTTGAATCTAGGACTCAGTCGCTTCCAGCGGTTCCAGCTCCTGCACCAGAACTCCCAGCCCGGTCAAGCCCAGCGATCCCCCCAAGGCCTAAGCGGAACAATGCACCACCAGCTATCCAGCAAGACACGGCAGTCTCTCAGGATAATAGTCGTGGCGCGGCCCCCCCGCTTCCAAGCCGGACGTCTAACCAATGCGTGCCAAATTTGCCTCCACGGCGGTCCGTAACGCAGCCTTCCAGTTTGACGGCGAGGCGCAACTCGGGTTCCTCTGAATTATCGCAGTATTTCACTCTCTCCTCGCCGTCTGTGGGTCATACTGCTGCGTCTTCTGTCACTAGCCAAGGCTCAGAGGGATCAATTTACAAATTGGCCCCAGCATTTGACCCTGCCAGTCTTCCTCCACTGCCACCCACCAAGAGGGAGCGCGAGGCCAAACAAGCCGAAGAGGCAGCCCAGAAAACAGAAGCCGCCAAGAAAGTGACCCTGCCCAAGCTCCACGTCGCAGCAGCCCGGCCTATTCCAGCCGCACGTCAGATTGAATCCGCTCCAGCTCCAAAACCCGGCCTCCCTCCAAGGCTTCCCATACGGGAAGAGAAGGCACAAGGAAACGTGGCGACAACACCAGCAGAGCCCAAGCTACCCCCTCGAAAGCTTCCACCTGCACCAGCGACATATGTGAAGGCATCCCTGACCAATGGGGCTTCAAAACAGCACCAGCAGCAACCGCAGGTCTCGACACAGCCACCACCGATTCCAGGATCGAGGCCTTCGGAATCAAGACCTTCACTTCCAAGTCGGCCACAATCCAACAATGGACCGCCTCCAGTGCCGGTTGCTTCACGCCCAACCTTTGCGCAGATCGAACCCATTTCTGCTCGTCCAGCCGCACCAAGTCCGTCTGTAATTGAATGCTGGGTCTGTCACGATTGGAGCGGGCCTGACACCGTAGCAGCCCAGTTTCCCCGACAGTCGTTGCCAAGAAATGACCCCGTCGGATATCTGGCCCACGGCCTGTGTGATCCCTTCCCATCTTATACTTACAAAGCTAGGGCAATATTTACATGGTTTCATCACAATGTTAGCTATGATTGTGCTGCCTTTTTCGGAAACAATGTGAAGTACCAATCTGCTGAGGACACGATTTTCAGTGGAAAGGCCGTTTGCGCAGGATATGCAGAGACGTACAAGGCTATCGCGAACAGAGCCGGGCTTGAATGCATTCTCGTGGATGGTCACGGGAAAGGAATTGGACACACTCCCTTGAAGAAGGGGGAGCGCCCTTCCGCCAAAATGGAAACTAACCATGCTTGGAACGCAGTGCGAATTGATGGCGGAGAGTGGAGGCTTCTAGACGCATGCTGGGGCGCCGGCAATGTCGACGGAAACACACAGCAATTCACACCGGAGTTTAAGCCCGATCAGTTTACACGTCCAAACGAAAAGTTTGGGTGGTCTCATTTCCCAAGCAAGTCCAAGAATCAATTCCGGAGCGATGGCCGGACCTTGGGGTGGGAAGAGTACTGCTATGGCGAATTTCTCGGAGAGCGACCTACCTGTTACTCGGACATGTACGCAGAAGGCATCGCACCAGATAGCGTGGAACCTAGAGACAAGGAAATCTCCGTGTACAGCAGCGAAGTTGTACGGTTTCAGTTTTCCAAAGTGTGTGAGCATTGGAAATCAGAGTCGCATGGGCGAGGCAAGCCTCCACTTCTGCTGTTAAGTATTCATGGAGCAGATGGGAGGAAAGACGACATGGTACCTATAGAGACCAATGGGTATTGGCATTGGGTTGATGTCAATGCAAGAGATTTGGGAGCACCCGGACAGGCTGTCCAGGTCGCTCTGTTAACAAGCATTGATGGTAAAGATGGCAGAGGAGTTTCGCCACGGGAATTCCTTGATAAGAAGGGCAAGGTGGGCATGAGTTGGAGTTATGTTGCACGATGGGAACTTATGTAAAACAGAGATAATGGGGTAATGACTGGGCACGAAGAAAGAAAGATACGGAACTGATACCTAATTGGAAGAGAAGTCACTTTTCTTACGTAGTACACGAATATCATTTGGGATGAGATTGTGTTTATTCGACTCTTCTCCACATACACTCAGACTTACATGGGCAGGGGCTGGGGTTTGAGGCTAGGCAAGGATGGACGCTGGGTTGCTGAAGCCTGTACCCGAATCCGATGATGGAACATCGAATGCATACATACATATTGCAACCTGCAGGCGACTGGTGATCAAGATAATTAATGCTTCTCTATAGTTGGCACTGAGGATGTATTTTTTGCCCCCTTTCTCCTGATTGCCTGCGCCAAGAAACTGCGATAGAAATCGGGCATCTTTAGTTATTATTCGATGGTGACGCGCGGAATCAGCACTACTCTCACCGGAGCAGACGGGACTAATTTCGCATTGTTATGGCTCTGAAGTTTGGTAGGAAGCAAGAAATCAGTCTAGACCCCCCATAATGGGCGAAGCTGCCCCTTGAGTTTTACAACCCACTTAAATGGCTTTGTTAGTGGTGGCATTGTTCAGTGACTGGATTTAAGGTTAGTCTTAGTGATGTAGGTCTGAGATGATGGAGGTGCCTTGTCGTCGCCAGATGTGTTGAGACATGCAAAGGATGCCATGTGGCTTGGGTACAGTTTTAACCCCATCCTTCTTTACCTGTCGTGTCTCTGATTATTGTTTCTAACGGCGAATGTTGGACGGAGAATGGTGGTACTCAGAACTCTAGTCGGGAATTTTACCTAATAGCATGTTGGTGCATACGTATGAATGAGATAGTTACCGTGTGCATATAATGATCAGCAGACGCCTGCATCCATCCTTTTTAAGAACAAAGAGAGAGCTCTTGGGAAAAAAGAGATACCTCATTCCATGTCATATGATTAACACCTGAGGGAGCAATTGGGGAGGTGGTCCTGGCCCTGCAATTGCAATCACAGCGCTAGCGTGGATTTTCGGGTACCACATTCGGGGACTTCTCCACTGCCTGTCGTCCACTCACGTGGCCATCCGAAGATACCCGGTGGAGTGTTTTTTTTTGTTTTTGGAGGAGAGAGGGCAACATGAGGCCCCCAACCATGACTCCCCCCCACATGTCAAGTGTAACCCTCAGTGATGCGGGCACAAGGGATACTGGTGGGCAGGTCGATGCGGTGCAAATGGCTCCGCTGGCGTCACTGCCGGATCTTGTCGTCCTTGGCCATTCTTGGCCGCGCTTGGCCGGCGTTGGCCTCGACGAACTAGGCATTGGCGGGAATTGTAGGAAGACTTCCCCGGCGTCATCTTGGGACGTCAAACCGACGGCGACAAGCCGGGCCAACAGCCGCCAAGGAGGAACCACCAAGACTATCAGGCCTTTTAGCGGCTCTGCCGCATGCAGCCGTTCTCAAGGGTATCCATGGCTACCGTCGTCTTCTCCCCCGCACTCGCGTTGCTAGTGTTGATGGGCTTGGGCGCCCTGAGCGCCATTGGACCGACCGGGTCGAAGCTTGTGCCGTCATCTCTGCCAAGGAACGCCCCTCACCGTCATGTCGTGAGCAGGAGGAGGCGAAAGTCGAGGGGCCTTGGCACGTACACAGCCCCGAACCTTGCTCGACGCTCCGAGCGTCTGCAGGCCATCGATAGCCTCGGTGTGCTTTATTAGGTGGGGCCATGCAAAGCCTGCCCCTCGGACCTATCACGTCTCCCAGATAATGACTCCCCGTGACTGTCGGGCAAGAGGGATAGCAGCCGTTTGGTACCATTGTGGCTGTGGTCGTGGTGGGATCGCCAAGACACCATAGTTCGCCATTGACGGGGCCCGCCCGATGATGTCGAGTCCATTCCCGCCTTTCTGGGGACCCTGTCACTTTTAGCCCAGCCTATATAACCCATCTTCCCAACCCCAAATCTTCCCTGCAGCGCTGCTTGCGTCCCCCAGCCTTACCCAGCGCGCCTATGACGGACGACTGCGAAATGGGACACTCAAGCGACGAACGAGATGACGCGATAGAAACCAGGCTTCCCGCTGTCGCCGACCCTGACGACAATGACGCTGCTTCCGTGGCTCCGTCCGACCCAGACGCTCGCGACCTGCATGACCAGGAAAAGGCACAGAGAATTGAGCATGAGGATTTGAACCGCGCGAACAAACAGGTAGGCAGCTGTCTTTTTCGCCAATTGCTGCCATTTTCTCTAACGCGTTTATCCGCCGACAGACATATAGAGGTTTTCTCCTCCTATGGCTCTCGTGGCAGAGCACTGGTGTTGTATATGGCGACATCGGCACCAGCCCTCTCTATGTTTTCAGTTCAACATTTAATAAGCAGCCCGATTGGGACGATCTCGTCGGCGCGCTGTCAATCATCATTTGGTCTCTCACCCTCATTGTCACAGTTAAATACTGTTTCATCGTTCTCTCAGCCGACGACGATGGCCAAGGAGGTACCTTTGCTGTGTATTCGCTTCTTGCTCGCTACGCGAACATTGCTCGCACTGACCCCAACTATCCCGAAAGAATAATGATTCGACTGGAGCGTGAGGTGGGCTCATCTGAATTACCACCCGCCGGTAGGATGATCCGCGACTTCCTGGAGAGAAGTAGGGCAGCGAAGGCCTTCCTCAAGGTCGTTGGCATCCTCGGCGTCTCTTTAGTTGTCGCGGATAGCGTTCTAACCCCAGCACAGTCTGTTTTGGGCGCTGTTCAAGGCATCCAAGTAGTAAGGCCTGACCTAGGGAAAAGTGCCATTGTCGGAACCTCTTGTGGTATCCTCATCCTGCTGTTTCTACTCCAACCCCTCGGCACCTCGAAGATTGGCACGTCATTTGCACCTATTGTGGTCATCTGGCTGCTGTACAATCTGAGCATAGGCATCTATAACCTTGTCATGTACGACCACACAGTATTGAAGGCGTTTAGCCCTCACTACTCTTTCCTCTACCTCGTTCGGAATAAATCAGAGGGCTGGAAATCCATGGGTGGTCTTTTACTCGCATTCACTGGCGTCGAATCGCTCTTTGCAGATCTTGGCGCTTTCGGTCAACGCGCAATCCAAATATCTTGGCTCTGCTTGGCCTTTCCATGCTTGCTCATAACATATGCTGGACAGGCAGCTTTCATTTCTCAAGACTCGACCGGCCGAGCCTACACCAACCCCTTCTTCTACACCGTGCCCTTTAGCGCCTTTTACTTCAGCATTGTCATTGCGATCTTGGCCGCCATGGTTGCAAGCCAAGCGTTGATCACCAGCTCTTTTCAACTCATCTCACAGTTGATGAGGCTGAGTTACTTTCCACACATCAAGACGGTCCACACTAGCCGCCGATTTCATGACCAAATCTACATGCCATTGGCAAACTGGATGCTGATGATTGGCACTGTCGTCGTTACTGCAGTATACAACAACGTGAGTAAACTTGACATTAATAACAGAGGAATCGCAGGATGCTAAATTAATCACTAGACAACCAGCCTTGGTCATGCCTATGGAGCATGTGTCATGATCGTGTGCTTTGTTACGACTTGCTTGGTGTCATTGGTCGCGCTAATAATTTGGCGTATATCTTCACTTGTTGTATTATTTGTCTTTCTCGTCTTTATTCTGCTAGACGGGGTGTATTTGACCGCAGCCCTGAACAAAGTGCCGGACGGAGGATGGTTTGCCCTCGTCCTTTCGTTCATTCTCTCAACTGTCTTCATCCTCTGGAGGTGGGGCAAGGAGCAACAATGGAAAGCCGAAATGAAGGACACGATTGAGCCGTCGGAATTGTTGCTCATGTCCAGGAACAATTCCATCGCTAGGAGCGGGAGCGATGGTAGCCCAGTTCGACTTCGGCTGCGACCCGAGTTTGGCGGTGGCAACCTTACCACCGTTCCAGGATTGGGAATTTTCTTTGACAAGGTTGGTGGTACGGGAGACGACCACATTCCCAAGGTCTTTACGCAATTTGTTCGCAAATTTCAGACAAGACCCCAAGTTGTTGTGTTTTTCCACATGCGCTCCCTTTCACAACCAACGGTGCCAGTCGACCAACGCTTCGTTATCAACCGTGTCACTTCTAAAATACCATCCTGTTATCGGATCGCTCTACGCCACGGTTACATGGATGATGTCCTTACGCCGGACTTGGCCCACAGAATCGTGGTGGAGCTTACGTTGTTTATAACACGAGGTTCGCCAGCTCCAAACGAGGATACGTTGCCACCCGATGAGCGCCTTGAACTTGAGGCTCTCCGTACAGCACAAGATTCCCAAACTGTTTATCTGATGGGGAAACAGACAATGCGAGTGCAGCGACGGCCTGGGCGAAACGTTAAAAATATTTTCCGACGTGTAGCTCTGGAGTCGTTTTTGTGGATTCGAGAGAACACACGAACCAAGGTGGCAAACCTCGATATTGACCCAGATGATATGGTCGAAGTAGGCTTTGTAAAAGAAATATAAGGAAAATATGGCCTAGGGTACAATTCAAGGAGGATAGAACGGTGCATTAATGAGTTTACATGGAGTTTTGCTTTTTCTTTTTTCTGGGCGTGGGGCCTGCTTGGCATTTATTCGAGGCTCTGGCACGCTGGGATACTGGGAGATGAGAACGGGTATCAACGACTCTATGACTTTTGATGAATATTGAAATATCTTATTCGATCTTGACCTTGGGATCTTTGCATCGGTGGCCTTCCCCCCCCCCCGCTGTTAGAGAGGAACTGTGCAAAGAAAACGCGGGTATATAACGGGGCCAAACTTCACTACTGCATTGATGCTGGCAATCTCAAAAAGTAATATGCAAATCAAGTTGTCAACTTTGTCTCACGTACAAAATTGTGAATGTTTTGGCCAGGCCAGCAGGTGAGAATTTACAGGATGACGTCTGCGACAACAGTCAGGTGCAGGTCAGACATGACTCATGATCAATGTCGTTTGATGGTAGCAATAAGTGTAACGAAGTAATTACAAAGTCTAAATACGGTTGTCTTTTCAGATGTTTCTTTTCAGACGCTTCACGCAGTCCATCCTGATGTACTCTCCTGATGCAACCGCCCCACTCCCTCCTACCCCAACGCAATGCTCTTTACTCGCTTTCTTACAACTTGATATTTTCTCTCTTGCGAACTCGACCACCGAATTTGTAGATGAGAGCAGGGATAGGTATGAGAGCCACGGCTATAAAGCCCAGCAGAGAGTTGCCCCAGCCCACGCCCATGGCATCGTACATCTGGGGGCCCGCGAGAGGCAGAAAGGCGGCGACAACACTGCGCATGACAGAAAACGCAGCGAGGGCACTGGCGGCGCACTGGGAGTAGGCGTCGACCAGATACGCCTGCATGGGCAGCCAAATACCAACGATGCCTAGGCCAAAGGGGACGAGACCAATGACGGGGACGATCCAGTGGACGGCACGATCCGCGGACCAGCCATACCAGAAAAACGTCATGGGCAGTAGAAAGGTAAAGTAAATGCAGTCCGGGAGGCGCATCTCGGGCTCGTAGACACCGCCATTGGCCTTGGTCATGCGAACTACCGTCTTGTCTGACATGGTTGAAAAGATGACCAGACCGGCCATATAGCCAATGAGCAGAGTTAGGTATACTATACCAGTGATGCCAATGGACCAGCCATAACTTCCCTGAAACACCATGGGGATAGTGTTGAAGAGCAAGTACAGGCAGCCGTAGGCAAACGCAATGTACAATGAGAGACTGAAAACGATGGCAGAGCCGAAGAGCAGGCGGATGGGGCGAGTGAGACCATTGAGAATAATTTGGCGCCGTGCAAGCACCGTTGCATTGGGGTCTATGTAGCAACTGCGAAGTTCTGGGCGGTTGAGCTCCTTACGAAGACGCTCCGTCTTTCTACGGATGAGGACCTGGTGGTTTGTCTCGCGGTTCAGGAAGACCATGCATGTGACGACGATTGTGGCCGGGATGAAGGTAATCCAGTTGACCCAACGCCAACCAATGGTCTCGGCGACAAACCCACCGATGACAGGCGCGCACGACGGGCCAAACATGGGCCCAAGCATCCAGATAGTCATGGCTCGACCACGCTCGCTCACGGGGAATAAATCGGCGATGATGGCACCGCCAATGGTCTGGCAGGCGGAGCCTCCGAGGCCACACATGAAACGGAAAAACACAAGGGTCCCCAACGACGGAGCGAGGGCGCAGCCAATAAGCCAGGTGCAGAAGAAGGCGTTGGCGGAAGTGATGATGATGTTGCGCCCGTAAATCTCGGAGAGAGGGGAGAGGAAAAGAGGCCCGACGGCATACCCGAGCAGGAAGATGCTGACGGGCATGGCGGCTATGGTAATGCTCTCTTGATGGAAATCTTTGGCAACAAAAGTGATGGCGGGAGCGAGAATGGACGAGGCAAAAGGGGTCATGAACGTGATCGCCGAGAGGAGAGAGGTGAGAAGCCATTTCCGACTCTGTGCCCAGTTGAGGGGATGTTCAGGGTCATGTTGTGATTCCCAGCCCACGACACCGTTATCGAGGTCCATCACCGGGAGGACGGGGAGAGGCAGCCTCTCCTTGGTCTTGAACTTGGATAGGCGACTAAGAACACTGCGATGCGTTTTGCGGCTGGCATTGGTCTTGTGAGTTTCAACCCGTTCAATGTCAATGGTGCTATTCTAGTACAATGCTTAGTACTTATGTGCGTGTTTCACAGCCGCGAATTCTTTTTTTGATTAGTTCTGGTTGATATGATTGTATTTACCTCTTGGGGCGCAATATCAAAGTCCTCGTCGAGTGACTCGCTGCCTTCACCGTTATCGTGGCGGCCTTTGGTCCTCTTGGCCTTTCCCTCATTGGGACTTTCAGGTCTCGGAAGGCTGCCCATTTCCTTGTCTCCGACCACAGTATTGGTGTCCGTCTCCTCACCAGGAGTGACGGGGACTGGCCTGCCTTTTTCATCATCATCTGAAGGCGCCATGGTGACTGGCAATAGTCACCAGTGGTATTAGTGGTGAAGCCTTGATGGTGTTATGTATCCAATGCGGCACGGAAGGCCCGAAGGGAACAAGGGGGGGGAGAAAGAGAAGAGGGTTAACTGCCTCGGCTTTCGTGTTTTTGTGTGCGATCCAATGCGTAAATAGTACAAACAAGATTTAGTACTGGGAGGGTGGTTCATTGGAATGCTTGACGAGGCATGGCAAGGGAGACATGGGCAAGAGAAGCCAAACTGAGAGCTTAAACAGCGAGGCCATGACAAGAAAGGACAGGACAAGGCTGTTTAAATATGGCAAGAAAGCAGCATAATCATTGCAACACACATGCGGCACGCTCGGCCGAAACATTGCAACACCGGGAAACAATGACGGCCCAACTAAGAGAGAGACAACCCATGCTGGATTATCTCCACTTATCTCCGGGTGGACATAGCATGGGATTTAGGCCATGCGGCAGCTCATGCGACACCTTGTACCCGTGGGCCACGGTAAATGCTTCTTTTCTTTTTAGCCTTGTTGCCCATCCCGGGAAATGAGGGGAAGCTAGACCCATGTCCCCGCTTATATGGCGGATCATGACAACAAGCTGCTGGCCAACTCTGGTGTTTTAGCATATGGCGGGCCGTCAGTGTGATACAAAGAAGCCAAGATTGGTAGGTCGGATAATTAGGCCCGAATCAGAAAATAAACAAAACCCCGCGGCGGTAGTTTAGATTTGTCATTGTACCATTGGTTGTGTCTTTTCTTCTTCTTTTTTTCGGTTGACACGGCACGACGATGGTGAGACAGACCTAGCAGACGCCCTTGGAGCTGACATGGTGAGGCATGGATCCGGTGCCGGGCCTGTTCGCCAGATTTACCGATGGGTTGGCGTGTCTGACACACATCAAGATCCGAGCAGCATTGGGCTGAAGGCGAGAGAGCTGGATCGATTGGTGAGCTTTGGGGAGGGGGATGACACCCACAGACTTACAGGTCGCAGGGGTTGGAAAGTGATAAAAGTGGTCTTCTTACATGTATCACTACCAACCAGATTCCTCCAAACACATTGCCTCTGGGCGCATTATGGGCATCAAGTGGGTATCAGGACCAGAACCCAATACGCCGTTTCTCATATAAGAGTAGGAGCATTCTTTTGTACTTCTACGTATAAATATAACGGGGTCCTCTTGCATGAGGTACCGCGCGATCGCTATCCAACCCTTGCGGCCTGTAGTCTGAAGCGCCACCACTTAGCTATGTAGGCCTGCAGATGAGGGAATACGACCCGCCCGCAATTGAACGGCAGTTGATCGACAGAGAACCATGTGATGGGGGCTTATTGGAAGGCAGAAGGCAGTGGAATAAATTCCTCTTTGCTTCCGCACATCAACGTCAACCGGTCAATTAAAAGGCGACCGGGAAATTGTGGATCATCCAATGTGCACCCCTGCTCAATATACACAGGTGCGAAAACGACTATGCTAGCTTGCATATTTCGGCCGGGTTCACGAAGTTAACATTGTTAGCCGGATTCAGCAAATGGGAGAAGGGTAAAAAATAGAAAATAACCCCCCTCCCCCCCCCCCAAAAAAAGTCTTTGGTTTCATCTCGAGTTTTCCGATTTACCGTCTCAAAATTCCGACTGACTGGGTCGCTATTTGCATAGCCCTGTCGCCCAGACTGTGCTGGTAATAAATACAAAAAAGCGAATGCAGAGGTGGAACTGGGAACGGATGCAAGCGCAAGCGGAATACGGCATTGGAATCCTGCTATTGTTTCGCCTGAAGGTGGGCTTCGTAGGAGCGTACTTTCTTCTTCTTCTATTCTCGCGTCCTCTTGCATGCAGAATGTTCTACTGCACTGGGGGCGACACCAGTAGGCGTGAGATAAAGGGTGGTGCAAGCCGAATGCGGGTTGACATTGGAAGGGGGGCAATTTTCCAGGAGGAATTGCCGGCTTCGTTTCTCCCCTTTTCTTCCTTTATTAACTTTTTTGTGAGTTTTTTTGTTTTGTTTTGGTTGCTGTACTCTTCATTTTCCCGATTATATGAGCCATATTCCAACATTCAAGCCCAATCCCCGAACATCGTTTGTTGCTGCTGGCGAAAGAGTATTAAACGGCCAAGGTTGAGTGCACGTGCTTCCGCCATCGCGGCCTCCACAAGCCGACGCCATCTTCAACGTGTCACCTAACCAGAGCTGTCGCGGCGCTGCGCCTCTTTCTTCTGCAACCCCAGTCGCTCTCTTACAAGCTGACCAGTTGCGCCAAAAACCTGACTGTGCTTCCCTTCTCTCAAACCACATGACAATCGTTTCACTTTCATAATGAACTGCCGCTCAATCTGAGCCCTTTCCTTCATCGAATCCCAGAGCGGCGCCCTCTTTTTTGTTCCATCAAAGCAAAAGCCCGCCACGCTCGCTCTATCCTGCCGCCGTCATGATAGCCTCATCGCCAACCGATCTCTCCCGCGGCGAGCTCATCACCCTCCTCTCCCTCTCTGCAGCCTCCATCGCGGTTCTTGCAAACACTTTTCAAGGCGATGGAGAGCCTCTCATTGCCTCTCTCTCCCTCTCTCTTCTCGCCTTTTCCCTCAGCTATGCCATGATCCGCTGGCTAGGGCCCACCTTCATGCGGGCTGGCTTTCGAGGTCGTGACTTGAGCAAGACTCATCGTCCCGAGATTCCGGAATGTATGGGTGCAATTTGCGCCGCAGTCTATCTCATTACCATTATAATCTTCATTCCTTTCCCCTTCTACAAAGACATTGTCGCCGCTACAAGTGGTGGCGGAAACCGTGATGTCGTCGTTGAGATCCAGCAAGTTAACCAGGGCCGCTTTCTACACCGTTTCCCGCACAACAAGGTATGGCAGAACCCGCCTTCACTGTCCGTCTTGTAAAACATTCTAACTTGCTTCGTTTTTAAGCTCGCCTCATATCTCAGCGCCATCATCTCACTCCAGACCATTGCTCTTTTGGGTATCGGCGATGATCTATTTGACATTCGATGGCGCCACAAATGGTGGATTCCAGGCCTGGCATCTATACCCATCCTCGTTATTTACTTTGTCGACTTTGACGTGACCTCAATCGTCATTCCTGTCCAGCTTCAACCCTACCTTGGCGAGCTCTTGGACCTTGGTGTCCTCTACTATGTCTATATGGCTTGTGTCGCCATGTTTTGTCCCCAAAGCATCAACATGCTGGCTGGCATCAACGGTATCGAGGTCTCGCAATGCGTTGTTATCGCCCTTCTCCTTGCCTTCAACGATTGCCTCTATCTCCTCACGCCTTACCCTCATCCCGCCACCGACTCCCACCTGTTCTCCCTCTATCTGCTACTCCCCTGGATTGGAGTCTCCTGCGCCCTGCTCTACCACAACTGGTATCCGGCCAAGGTCTTTGTTGGCGATACCTACTGTTATTTTTCGGGCATGGTCTTCGCCGTCGTTGGTATCCTCGGTCACTTCTCCAAGACTCTCGGCCTCCTCCTGGTTCCTCAAATTTTCAATTTTCTCTATTCTTGCCCCCAGATCTTTGGGCTTATCCCCTGCCCTCGTCACCGGCTTCCAAAGTTCAATGCCCGAACTGGTCTTCTCGAACCGTCTGTGACCCCTTGGTCCCCAGAACGCCAACCGCATCCCCTAGTGGGTCAAGTTTTGCACCTCCTCGCCAAATTACATCTCCTCAGAGTTACCACTGATAGCGAGGGTCGCTTTGTTGAAACCAGCAACTTCACTATTCTCAATCTTTGGTTGGTCTGGCGTGGACCGCTGCGTGAGGATCGCCTTGCTTTGGAGGTGACATTGCTACAGCTTGGAGTTGGTCTGTTTGGCCTGTTTGTCCGTCACCGTCTCGCCCTCCTCGTATTTAAGGAAGACAACTGGGGCATTGCACGTCACGGCTAGGATATGGAGGATTTGGTTCACGACTATAAATCTGATAGCCAAAAGAGAGCGAACAAGAAGAGTAGAAAAAGGAAAGAAAAAAAAACCATGACTATAGTGTACTACCAATTCAGATAGAAATGATACCCCTTGGCATAGTTGGAATTCGGCACGGTATTTCGTCGGATGTATGTGCACATTTAACAGACCGAATATTAACGTGCTCATAGATGTCAATGCATCCATTAAAATTTCCATTTTCGTCATCTCGAGGCGTTTTGCATCGACTGGGTCCTGTAAAAGGCCACATCAAACCCTAGAAATACAAGAAATTTGTCAAAACAAGAGTCATGCGACTCCGGGTAGTCATCTCTCCCTCCCTGTTCCATTCCGCATCCCAACCGTCCACTTTCAGGGTATTTTACCCTGATGACATGAATAAATAAATAAATAATAATAAAAAAATATGGGTGAACTTCTTCCGTTCATAGACCACACATAGGCATAAATGAGTGCCGGAGCAGGGCATTGCCAGATACCTGATAATGCCGTAACGGAATCCGGTGACGTGATGAGATCCATGTTCAAATAGACATATCCCACACATGCGCTATTCCGCCCAATCCGAGCGCCTGTATCCATGCTTTCATATCTTTCTCCAAACGCCAAATAGGGGTGTCGTTCGACATACCAGCCACTTTATACGAAGAGCAAAACTCCGGGCTTTTGATTCCACCAGTTGAATCATCCCAAGAAAGCAACAAAAAAAATAACTGAGCGCGATGATATACGTACAGAAACTTCGTACAGTTACAAAGGACCAGTCGTTGTTGGAGTAGTTGTAGAAGGTAGCATGTTCTCACCAGACTTATCCATTGATGGTGGGTCAAGGATGATGTCAACTTTTGTATCTTCTGGACTTGAGAGGCTTGCCTTTACAAGAGCGTTCCCAGCGGGGATTTTCCCAGCGGCTTTGTTCATCCTACTTTTGGTGTAGTCACTAAGACTTAATTTCTTTTTGATCGGGCTAGGATGTGCAGCGATTCCATTAATAGCGGTCGATGCGAATGGACTAGGCAGGTTTCCGTTGGAGATTGGCGACTGAGCTGTTGGCCCTGTTGCTGACTGGGGTGTTGTTGCATTTTGAACTGCAAGCACGCTGTTATCAAAAGCCGGGACTGGCGGCAACTGCACACGCAGATCTGGTGTTTTGACTTTTTTCGGTTCTGCGGGTGCATCATTTGTCAGTGGACCCATGACAGGAGTAGTTGCAATCCCCAAAGAAGTATCTGTGATGGATGAATCACCATTGTGTGATAATGGTGAGGGCAACTCGGGGTCTGAATTCACAATGACAGGCTTCTGTTCTGCTGGGGAGTCAACTTCCATGTCTGTGACACCTGAGTCAGGGGCAGTGAGAGATTTTCTGCGTCTTTCCTCGTCGTTATTTTGATATTTGTGTCGATTATTTAGCAAACGTCTCGAGAGGGAGATAATCCTCTTCCTTGGTCGAGGGGACTCTTTTGGCTCGCTGTACCACTCGCCTTCGACTGGATCAGTCTGTACACTAGCATCGCAGTATGTGACCTTGGGCGTAGTGGATGATTGTCGAGATCGAGAGATTGACTCTTGATTGGACATTGAAGGCTTGTAAGGAAGATGAGGAGAACAGGAGCTTGCCGGAGATCCAGTTTTACTCCGACAAGTCCCGGAGTCAACATAGTATCCTTGAGATACCGTTGATCCATGTCGCCCCTTCGATTTTGACGAAGTAGATGCATTTGTGCCATCAGACACGCGCTTCTTTTTTCGTGGAGGCTGCTGCTGCTCCATACGGCGAAAAGAATCCTCGACCATGGCGACTTTCCGCTTGTCGCGGTCTGTTGGTTCTGTCAAAATTCCGAGTTGGTCGAAAGATCCTTGTCTTAGAGGGGTAAGATCTCGACTTGGGGGTTTGCTACGCGACGACCCCGACACAGACCTCCCATCTTGATCGGGACCATCGTCCATATTACCCTCACTAGCGGCTCGACTGTTTGTGGCTTGGCCAGTGCTTGTGGGCGAAAGGGCCTGAGTTTTGGGCTTTCGCTGTTTCTTCTTCAGTTGAGCACGAACATTGGTTTTGCCGTAGAGGTATTGTCGGTGGAATCGAGCAAATGCGCAGTTGTTATCTAAATCGCAAGCGCAGCCACCATATTCGGATAGAATTCGGTCGATCCAGTTCGAAATGGCCGAGTATTCAGTTTCGTCCGGGACTGATTCGCCTTGGCCTGAAAAATCATCGTCATTGAGCCCGAGAAAATTGAGCCATCGCGCATCAATACTCTTCTCTAATCGAAAGTCCCACGGGAGGGTGATTTGTTCGTTGGCGGATATGTAGCGGTCGCTTACGATCCAGAAATGGTACTCGGAACCGCCGGAGAGATAAGTGTCCAATTGAGCGTTAGGCTTACAGCTCCGACGCACATACCGGGCGAGCGAGCCTTCCTGCCTTGTGTCGATGTACAGGGGGAGAGTGGGGTGAAAGAAAACAAAGGGGAGAGGAGATGAGAGGTCGGCCCAAAGATTGGAGACATCAGAACAGTAATCTTTTTGGAAGCCTATTGCGCCATTCAATTCGATCAGAGGCACATCTTTCTCAATCGGACCTGTGGAGTTAAGGAATCTCCAACGCAGAGACTTGCCATCTTCGGTCGACCGAGTCGCGTCCTTGACTTCAAGCTTGGGCTTTTTGGCTTCAATATCTGCAGGCTCAGTCTGGAATACTTCAGAAGGAGTTCGGCCAACCTCGTCTCTCATAGTATTCGGGTCGCGAAGCCACCGAGAAAGTGCTGTGGGGATGGCTAGACTAGCGAAGGCATTGTTGTGGGCGTCAGGTACATCTTTTGTGGTGTACAGATCGCAAAATCCTTGTGAGTAGTGATGAATCTGAAAATCTTCGGGGAGATCGGGTGGAGTGGTGGCAGGACTAGGAGGGTGGGCGGGATGGGATCGACCGTTTCCGTAGGAGGGGCTTCGCTTCGCGGGCTGCGAACTCACGGATTGTGACGATCGATGGGCAGACTTCGCTTTCTTGGGAGGGTGAGGGTGATCATTCGGGAGACCATTCTTGCCGGTCTCGGTGTGGCCATTCACTTGCAAGTCGTTGGGTTTCGCTCTCTTTCTATGGCCTTTCGAGGGAGGGCGTTTGGATTTCTTGTCCAGCACCTGCTCTTCAGCAGCACTTCTGAGACGTAGTGTCCTCTCAATTGCCTTTTGACGGTCGAGGGGACGTGGCTTGCACTCTGCGCAAGAGTGAGCAAAGTCCTCACTGATGGCCTCGTCTCTATTGTCTGGATAGAAGCAGTCAATATGCTGCCAGGTGTCACACGTGTCGCAGTAAATTGTGTTTCCATCATCATCAGAGAAGTTACAGATACACTTGATCGTGTACGGTTCTTCTTCCGCCACCTCAACCGTTAGGGGGACGTCTTCTTTGACAGTCACGCCGTTTGGTGTAGGAGGGACGTTCTGACTAGGACCCGCAGACTGCGTGGGGGGTTGCGTCGGCTTGTCTGTCATAATCTGATTTGGACCTCGCGAGGTTTATTGCGTCGGAAGGAATTGCGTGAAATGATTAACGTCGCGGTCTTTGGGGCATGACGACGCCTTTCAGAACGCGCGCCAGTGAGACCGGGAGGAGGCGCTGCGAACCAGGACGGTCACCGACAGCCTCATACGGCAGGGTGACACCAGGGTATTCGGCCGGTCGAGGGGTCGCGCGGGTCGATGAGGGAGGGCTTCGGGTGTCGGTGGGAGAACGGTGGCCGCTAAGGGTAGACGAGGAGCGCGGCGGCGAGGGTGAAAAGCAATGTTGGCTAAGGGGCCTGACGGTTGTCTAGAAGCGATATACAGGGCGTGTGCACGAGTCGAAGGCGCGTTAGAAACACAGGTGAGTGGTTTGTGATTTCGCAAAACTCGTTGTGATCCGTCACGATGAGATTGAGGGCGACCTGGAAGAACGAGTCGTGCGCGGGTGGGGAGTCGAGCGCGAGGCAAGTCGAGAAAATAGAGTGAAAAGCCAGAGTATGAGACTACTCAGACACAATCCCAACGCAAGGAAGCGTGGGAGCAGAAACCGAGGAAGAGAAATGAGAGAGGGGGAGGATCGTGGACTGCACGAAGAGTGAAGAATGGGTAATGGGTGATGGGGGGAGGAAGAATGATGGATGGGGAGAGCGCCAGGGCCGGGTGCTTTGCAACAAGACGGGTGCGGTACGGACCTGACCAGAGCAAACTGTCCTGGGGTTGGCTCAGGCAAGGAGAAACGGTACGTACCCTTAGGCACTTCGACCCTCGACCCTCGCCTCGACCCTCACCACACACAGCACAGCGAAGGGACACTCGTCCAGGCGCCCGTCCACACGCGCCTCGGTGGCAGACGGCAGTGGCAGTGGTGGCAGAGTGGTAGCAGTGGCACTGGCCACTGGCCACTGGGACTGGTGCTAGGGGGGACGGGACTGGGGGGGGATTCCCCCCCCCCCCAAAAAAAAAGAGAGACAAAGAAAGACGAGACAGGACATAAAGAAAATATGGCGCTAAACCCAACCTTGAATGGCGGTGGATTGGAAATCTCACTAGTCATGGAGCAGGCGTTCTTTCGGCCTGAGGCCATACCAAGGCCACACGCGCCCGCTGCAGGTGAGCCGCTGCCCACTGGCCCAGGCTAGGAGGGGGAGATCGGGGGAGGACAGTGAAATTGCGGACGGCGAGAGACACCAGCGGGAGGCCATGGGCGCTGGCAGGGGCGCTGACGGGCGGCTTCGAGGCTGGCGGAACCTGCTGGAAAGCGTGCGGTGTGATGGTTCTGGGATACCCAGACGATGCGATGCGATGAAATGGCCATTCCCGGGAGAGCGATGCTTTGAGAGAGGGCACTAGGGGGAAAGAGCAGGCTAAAGACACGGTATAATGGGAGCAAAAGAGTCAGGAGGAGGCTTCACCAAGATTTTCAAAGCAGGATGAGTGACAACGACAGTGGTGGAGGAAAATCAGGCAGACTCGCCTGACCTGGCCCCCATCGTTTGCCCCCAACGAGACGAGACCTCCCAGAGCTTCTGGAGGGGGCAACAAACCAAAAACGGCTACAGCTCTGTTGGCCCTGGGAGAAGCCCTAGGATCGCCTAGCCACGCAAGCTCTTTTTCTCGCCAGCGGCTTTTCGACTATGATTGGCGGGCTGTGAAGAGGGGAGGAGCGCAAGAGAGTGTGCAAAATTGACACCTGCTGGACTACAGAGTAAAATGGGATGGACTTGGCTGGGGCGACCCCACCCTTGGAGGCCGAGGCAACCGAACTCGTACTGTACGCCTCTGCATTCGACTGTGTCCCGGATGTGGGCCAAGGCCTCGCAGGTGGTGGCGATTGGCCGTGCCGGCAGGGAACAAGCTTCCCGTCTCTACGCGGTCTTTTTCTGGGGGTCTTTGTTTTGCATCCAGCCGGGTAAGCTAACTCACAGTGCGAGGGGTGAGAGCCTCCACACCCAGTGGGAAGCTAGATCATGGTTTCAGGAAGAAGTGAGATGCGCCGGCAGTGGTGCGTGACGATGATGGGTGTTGTCCGATTACGACAGCACAGTGGGAAGGTGTCATGTAGAATTACACTCTAGAAACAGGGACTTGGTGGGAATGGGGCGAGACACTTATTACCCATGCCTCGTCCTCGCGTGCTCAGGTTCGTAAGGGAGGCAGGGACCATTGCAGCTCATCATGGTCTGGATTCATTTCCATTTAACCCGTCGTGTTTTTGTTTGACTCTGCTGGCTCCAACCTCTAGCTCAGTCGTTATTTATCCTTGGCCAGTTTCAATGTGGCCCTTGTGTCATGTAACTGCTGTGCTTAGGTCAGTGTCGCATTGGCACCCCAGCTGCACACCTTGACCTAACCCAGCACAGTGCTGCGGCCAGGGAGGTAATCTGCATGGTACAATGCAACCTGCTCAAAGCTTCTCCTCATTCACTTTGAAACCCCAAGAGACAAGGCTGTCTTCTAGGCGCCTCCGATGCGTGTTACCTCACTTACTCTTCTCAGTCCCGTGATCATCAAACTCCATTCCCGCACCCCCTCCCTTTCGGAGGGATAGCATTGCGCATTATGCATTACAAAGATGTAGAGAAACCCGTCAGTCATCAAACCATCCTCCTGGATGAGAACCTTAGCTTCACACCACCAGGTGACTCGAGTTAAGTGGTCAATCCGATTGCCGGAAGCGGGGGGACGTGCTGATGTACGATACGTGACCCCATGTCCTCCCAAGCAAAAACACGTACAGTGCGACTCGCCTTCCACTCAGCTAAAGGAGTGTCTCCTCATCTGCGGGCAACACTACTGGGCAATCCCTGTCCCGTTTGTGGATTGTAATTGATGAGGCCAGCATGGCAAATGCACGCAGCCAAGCTAGTCTGTTACAATTCCCATCCATCTTGCACACAGCCGAAGACGCGAGAGGGCCCGACCAATGACGAGACGAGCGCACTCTACCAGCCCTGTTTAGTTCCAATGTCCTATTTTATTCTGCTCCCACAAAGTCCGTCTGCTCTCGACCAGGATCCCCCCCACTGCAAAGCCAACCCCTGCGAGGGCAAAAACAAAGGACGCCAAATTTTACCGTACGATAACCCTCTGTGGTGCATCAACGCTTTCTCCTGTTCTCGCGAATGTGACTCCAGCACCAAGTTTTCCAATTTACTCCACTCAGTTTTCGCCAAACCCCAGACTGGATCGACACCTCATCCTTCTTCATGGCCACCGACAAGCGGTCGTCCACAATGAAAGAGATAAATCAAAAATTGCACTGCCTATGGCCCTAGAAGGGCAATAGAGAATGGAACGACACCACGATGTGCAATGCAGGCCCTCCAAACTAAACCCCCTCCTTAGTGATCGAGGGGGTTCCCAGCAAGGTAAGTATGAAGGAGAAAGGAGAGAAAGGGGAGAAATAGCTAACAGCGGAGGGGGAATTTATAGCTGGTGCTCTATGTGGTCCGTGCGTCTATTCTCAGTCAAAGGTACGTGGAGTAAGCCATCCGGGTATACCACCTGATCACAATGGTGAACCATCAAATCGCGTTCATTTGTACACATTGATATGCAACGTCAAGGGCGACGATTATAATGAGATATTTGGTCAATTTCCCCCCAAATCCATTTATCTCTTTCACAACTCCAACTCGGGAACTGAGACTTGCATAATTAATTTTACAGTGATATTTTGTAGCCATTTATTAATGCCCACCTTCCGTAGGCTAGCTTGGCCGGTACAGTTTTCAGTAGCAAACAAAAGAATTTCGCATATTCCCATTCGCGTGGTGGCGAGAAAGTTAGCCTCGCTGAAGAATTCATCACTGTGCAGTGTCGTATCGGAGACGCAGGCATTTGTGATGCCCATTAACCAAAGTTAACGGGTATTGAAACAGATTGATCATAGGAAGAACCAAGCAGTAACAGGCGGGACCAGCAGTTATGTATAGAATGCCACTGAGAGGCCCATATTCAGGGACCGAATGCTTTGGCGAGAGATTGAGACAGCTCTCACCAGTCACAGTTTCATGTCAGCAGCCTGCGCAATGCTCTACTCCTATTGCTGATACTTGAAGGATGCATGACCGCTGGAAAGATCAAGCAATGAGATAAAGCCAGGGTCGGATCATAGATAGAGTTTCCCCGAGGTCGAGAGCACCAGTTATTGGGCGCGGCGAGCACGCGAACTCCTCTAAGCACAGAACCCAAGGGTGGCTGGGGCCTCGCGCCTGATACGGACCTGCAGACCCCAGACTTTCTGCCTGCCGATTATGAGGAATTTTGCCCGTGAACTGCAAGGCGGTGAGGCACCAAGGCTGCTCTAGCGCCCCTCAACTTCCAATCAAAGTGGAGCACCGGTCCCATGACGCACTCAACACCAAGCCACTCGCCATCGCCCGCCGTTGATAACAACCTCCTTCCCTCTCTCCAAATCTAACGGACTCATCAACATTCCTATTTCAAGCAATATACACATACTTCGATCCGGATACCACGAATCTTCCGCCATGAGATTCTCAACCGTCACCGCTTGTCTTGCCGCCAGCTTAGCACCAGTGACTGCGCTGAGCGTCTTCAATGGCAAAACACGAGCCGTCACTGCCAACGATGGCAAGCAGGTCCCAGGAGACTCACCCCTGGAGTTTTGCAATGCCGCTCATGACAAAGATATCGTTGAAATTGAGCGCGTGGACCTGTTTCCCAATCCTCCCCGCCCGTACGTCTCTCCCCTCCCAACCACCTGACTGTGAAACTAAATCGCGATAGTGGTGAGCAGCTGGATATCTTGGCCTCGGGCACGGTAAAGAAGGCCATCGAACAGGGCGCCTATCTCCAAGTGACTGTCAAGTATGGTCTTATCACACTCGTTCACCAAACATTCGATCTTTGCGAACAAATCGGGAACGTTGATCTTCAGTGTCCCATTGAGAACGGGGAGCTCAAGATTGTCAAGTCGGTTGACCTCCCTAGCGCAATTCCTCCGGTATGCTTACCCTTCTCGCTACCCTCGTTTTGTCCATAATCTAACGCAAAAGATAGGGTAAATACAATGTGATGGCCGACGTTTACACTGTCAAGGATGAGCCAATCACCTGCTTAACCGCAAGTGTCGTTTTCGGAGCAAGCCGCTTCATTGGTGGTGACCTCTAATGGTTTATGAGATAATTAGACTGATAGGATATATTTACTTGCTTTGGTGCGTTAGTCGCTAAGGGTGTGGTTGGGGTGAATTAGTTTGCCATTTTTTATTGTCCAGTCTTGTGGCACTTTGCAATAGCATTACTACCGATCATGAGCAACAAGAGTATAGATGGACAGTTTCCCATCGTACATATTGTCTATCAATTTACAGCTCAATATCATATTGAATATGCAAGCGCCCCAACCTCGCCTCGCATCAAGGCGCATGTTACCCAGCCATCCCAAACTCCAACGTTCGTCCCGTAGCCGGTCCTGGCACTCACTGCCCTGATGCTCATCTCCCTTTACTCGCCAAACAGACGTCGCACTCTTCTCAAAACGCTATCCTTCTCAGGATCGTATGGGTGGTCCTTGCTAGGGATCTCGAGGACAGTTGGGAAGGCCGCGGTGTACGTGTCGATTCGGTGCCGAATGCGATCGGCGACCTGTCATGAATCAGCAACTTAAAGGTATATGTAGTCCATTTCTGATTTAACTGACATGCTGGTTGATCAAAACAATACCAATGTCCTTACGCTCTTCGGTGAACTGGTTAAAGGCGGCCTCGATGGCAGCGGTGTCGGTCTTGCCGTCGACAACAAGGAAGTTCTTCTGTGCATCGGCGCCGGCAGAGACGTGCTGTTCACTGATTTAAACTCTGTCCATGGTGGCATTAAATTATCAAAGGATACTCACACCGATGCCTGCAAGTAGCAGGCCAGTTACTGAGTCCTATGGGCAGGCTACGTCAGCGGGTAAAGAGCAGGCGTCTCCTCGCGTGGCACTCACTTCGTCGCCAATAACGGCGAGAAACTGCCGGTCCTTGAAGTCGGCGTGCGATGCCATCTTGTCGATCGATGGCGGGGTCAGAAGGCCTCGGGGTTTGATATAAATCCCTGGATGAAAGGTGAAGCTGGGAGGATTCCCGGACGACAGGCGCCTGAGGCTCCGTACCAGCTAGCGAAGCTCTGGCACGGTCCACCCACCACCCACCGCCCCGGCTTGCCTAGCACCCCCCTGTCCTACAGTTGCTTGGTTCACAATCAAAACTGGCATCCTCACAACCGCAGCAAAGTAAACAAATTGTACCCTCGCCGCCTTTACTTCCCTTTTTTTCCCCTCCCCATCGGGGCCCTCTGTGCTCTACCCGGCGGCGCGACCATCAAAGGAAAAAAATCTACAGTCTAAGTCTTGCTCGTCCTCCAAGATGCCACGGTTAATTCGCAGACAGCCGCTCTCCGAGCGCATCATGTCTGCCTTGAACCCCATGGACTTCCTCCTGTGGTTGTCCGAGGAGCTCGAAACGAGAGACTGGGATTCAACTTCGGCGGGGACGCAACTAGGCCTGGGGCTCAACTTTGTCTTCCTGATTGCGCGCGCGAACTCGGCGTCTTCTTCGTCCGGTGGCGACGACGTCTTCAACGATGATGGTAGTTCTGGGTGGCTCTCCTTCTTTGTAAGTGCCCTCGCCATGGCGCGCCCTCCCCACACAACTGACACAAACGTGCTAGATTTATCCCCTCATATGGATTCTCGTCTTCTTTTCAGCCACGAATGCGTTTTACACTATCTCCCGAACCCGCAAGTACCGACTATTTGAGGCCAATATCGAAACCAAACCTTCAACACCATCTGTGCGACGTGTGAAGGTCGACCAGTCCAATTCTTCCCCATCCACGCCACTACGCTATCTTGCCAAACTTGTCACACCGGAGACTCCAGAATCGCGAGCGCATCCTGACAAGGCCGCTGATGTGTGGGAGCTGTCCGTCTGGGATCCCCTCCCGGTTTCCCTACGACTGTTTTGTCTGTTCGGACCCGGCCATATACTCGTGTATCTACTGTTCTTGCCCCTCGCCCCTTTGGACCCTCGCCCAAGCATGACTGTCTTCAACACACTTGTCTTACAAGCCATCATTTCCGCTCAACTTCTCTTCTTCTGTTCTCGATTCACGCAGCAAGCCAAGGATATGGCTCTCATCCAAAGGGAAGTCTTGCACGAGTACGATACCAAGTTCGTACATCCTCGGCTGCATTCGGTTGTGAGAGATGCTGGTACTCAATTCTCTGAGGATCAACCCGGAGACTTCCAAGAATTCGTTCAGACTGGCACTCCCATGACCCAGATTCGTCGTACTTTCAACGTCCACGCCAACCCTTACGTACAATCAACTACAACTCAGGAAGAACACGCAGCCACCCCAACCAATGTTATGAAGCCCCAAATGTTTACCCCACCAACAGCCACGCGACGCTCTGAGCTGTTCAAACCAGGACTCAGTCAGCGAACTTCTACGCCTCGTCAAAGTATGCCAGCCGGTTACACCTCTTCGGGAACATCATTCAGCACTTCAACCTCTTCAGCGGCTCCGAACATGAACTTTGGTGGCAGCATGGGCATTCACACACATAACAAGTCACCGCTTAAGAAAACTACAAGCTTGAACGAACTAAACACCCAAGAAACGCATTCGCCAAGAAACTCGAAGGAAATGGCTGCATTTGAGCAGAGGAACTGGGGGCAACAAGGAACACCCTCTAGAGTCAGTGATGGTAGAAGGCTGACCGGGTCAAATCTACGCGGCACTAGTAATCCGTTTGCCAATACTGGGAGGAAGTCTATGAACCAGGAAACATTCATCAGGAGGTTCTAAATGTACTTTGTTTTTTCTTTGTTGTTCGACTGTATTGTAGACAATGCCCGTCTCTATGTAAATGCGTAATCCCTTGCCACCTCCGCGGGTCGGCGCTGTAACGGTTTGTTCATCGTTCAATTTAGAATCATCACGACATCCAGGTAAACTACAGGCGATCATACAGTTTCGCCAAACAGGGATGTCCAGTGGAGTGCTTCTTCTCCAAAACCCTAGCAGTGATTTTGTTCAACTTGGAAATAAATGGGAAAAGTATGTCGTTTTTAAATTAAGGTGAATTTTAGGGTACCTACCTAGGTACTGGCTTGAGTACTAATGTTCAAATTCGAAATGCAAGGCAGGTGCCCACGGATTGGTTCCTTCCTTGCTTTCTCTGTATTTCTATCATCATCCTAGTTCCATTTTACAACCGCCCTTCAGCATCGGCAAGGTCACTTGGGAAGTTTACATAACAAAATCCTGTGATTATTGCATTGTACTTCTTTATTTATTATCAATCATCAAACTACTATCTATACCTTCAAAGAACCCTCCATTTGTCTCATTCAACCCAGTCATGCAAGTTAATTGCCTAGCCCCCCAGAACCCAAAAAGGAAGAAGAACCTCGTGAAAGCTATATTCCAAAGTTGTGACACCAGGCGAGCTCCTAGTCCACCAGTAGGAGTACGCCAAAAACCTTCATAGGGTAGCTGGTTCAAGGTGATTCTTCCCAGCAATCGCCCTGAGCGTGGAGGAACTCTCAGAGAGAAAGGGTATTGGGCGGAGTTCGACTCGAAGCATAACGCAGACACCCAACCATATCGATATTGTGCTAACGCGGAGCGTCGGGGAGAGCAGAGCGACACCGTTGATTCCAGCCAGCTTATCGAATGGAACCTCCCGACTATTCTGGACGAGACAGAACCAATACCCATCACTTCTCGACCCTGGCGTCGATGTGCCTCTGCAGGCGCGGTTTCTCTGCCTGCGGATAAGCATGGACGCGAAACAGGTGTGCAGATTGCCCCGCAACAAGAGTTTCTTCCCCCCGTGCAGACATCATCTCATTCCCTCCTATCATTACAGGCAAAACAAGAAGCACGTCAGCGAAGAAGAAGCCTCAAGAAGAGTGGAGACTACCTGGGTGTTCAAGGATTCAACCCCCAGACTGGCGTCCAGGACGTCATCACGCCTTCAGACAGCGAACAGAGCGCCATGAGTCAAGAAGCAGACAAGACACTTGAGGCTCTCAACCGCCTCTCTAAGAATTCATCATCGAAATCGGTCAAGGTGAAAGCAGAGAAGGAGATGAGAAAGCTCTTGTTGAAGAAAGAAGGTGTGAGGGCACATCGGCGAGAGCAGGCGAAAAAAGCCTTGCGACAGGCACAGAGCCGCATCATTTGGCGGAGACATTCGAAGCAATGGTCATCCGCTCAAGAGCCAAATTTAAGTCCTGTGCCACAATCTCGCAGAGGTCCTTCACCACCCCCAAGTGAGTCCCGCCGTTTTCTTTGTTATACTCTCACTGACAATACCTACAACAGGGGATATAAAAGAATCAAATGTTTCAAACAATCAACAATCAGAACAGGTCATGAACTTGGGGCCCTACTATAAAGATGTCTTAATCGAAACCTCGGGATCCTCAGGTACAGTGGTACAAACAAGGCGCCAAGAAAGCCTGGGGTATTCCTCCCCTGCTGCTGTAGAGCTGTTTGAGAATGGTATAAGTTTTGACAATTTTAACTTCAACGGCGGCGAAGAACAAAAACCCAACTCTCACTCTTCCAAAGATAAACAGAAAGACTCGACGAGCATCAGCCAAGCCGAATCACATTTTCGCAGCAAACCGAAGATATATGATGAAATTTTATCTGCTCGATTAGCCAATAACAATACGGTTACCCTAGAGAAGGACGAGATCCAACAACCCCGACCTTTTTTAGGGATAGGTTCCTCGAGCGAGTCAATTCTAGAAGAAAAACAAGGCTCCAAAATAATTCGGACCGTAAAGAGCAGCGTGTCAGATCCAAGTCACTCAGCTCTGCCAAAGATCCCGCGGGTGGACTACGATTTCAACTTGGCATCGACCAAGAAGACAGGCCCGTGTCTACTAAAGCAAGCTCGCTGGCCTGGAAACCCCGAAGGTCAAACAAGAATACGTCCTTGGATGACCAGTTTTCGACTGAGCACCACAGCGCCAGGGAGCCATATTTCCCAGCCCGAGATTCCATTACTGACGGGCCCGAGAACTACATCGATGACCAGATAGTGTCAGACAACGAGAGCTTCTGGGGAAACAACATCGCTCCCGGAGTATCTAGAAAGAAACAGCATTTGTCAGGCCCTAGTTGCTCGCGATCTCAACAGAGACAGCGGGATGAGCAGGGCGGTAGCCATCTCACCGACTCCAAAACAGTGGGAAGCGGAACCGGAGTCGAATATTCCTTGGATCAAAGAGGAAACCCAAACCGACTCGAAAAAATTGAGAAGAGTGCTGGCCGATGTGGATCAACCAACTGCAATAACAGCGTGCAACAGAATCTACGCCGACGTCCACCAGAGTTGGGCCCAAGACACCACTCGGGGCATAATAAGCAGGCACAACAAGACCAGGGGAGAATATGTCTCCATACCCACCACCACCATTACTGGCTCAGGCCAAACGACTTCGATATTCAACCAAATTGCGAGCCAGAGCAGTCCCCAAAGCCGTCAAGACCGCCGATCAAGCCGTGCGGTTTGCAATATGTGGGAGATGAGCTCTCTACCACAGACTTCAACGAACTCCCAGACGAATCTCACACTGAATACATCGCTGAATTTAGAGCTCCTGGATTTGACTCAAGCAACCGATATTATATCGGGGCCAGGCCTAACATCAACCGAGAAGCTAACAGAGACACTCACTGCGGAGGGCTCACCAGATACGAGGCTAAGGAGAATCGTACGCCAACCTTTATGCAGCAGGTCACACAAGTCCATTTATATGATGACTCGGAAAGATGCAAACGCGGATACGAAAGGACGACTCGCGATAGGGCTTACGGAGAATGCAACATTGGGGGCAGACGACATTCGGGAAGTCGCCATCGCCACCGCCGACCATATGAACCAAGAACGAGGTTGCATGTCGATGATGTCCGTCGACATGATGGATCTTGTATTGACCGTTCCGGGCAACTATCCCAAACACATGTTCGAAGACGAAGACAAAGACGAAGAAGACGACGGCACCGCAGGTCGTTCTAACGGCAGTGGTGGCGATGGTATGGAGTCGGGTGGACGATTACACGTATCGACTCAGGTGTTCGGTATGGTCAAGGGCTGTGTTGTATGGCTAATTTTAACATACTGGAAATTGATAAGGCCAACCTTGGATTCGAAATCAGAGTGGTGGGAAATGAATGCTCGACATGGGACGACATGGTGGGATTGTATTTGTATTGCTTTGGCAATGCCTGTAGCAGTTATCAAGATGACAGGGATACTGTGGGGGATCAGAATGACAACGATGGCGGGAACGTGGGTTGGAAATTGCAGGGGATGGGCTGATGAGGTATTCGGTTGGTGAGGTTGACTGTGTGGCAGAAGAACGGAGAGAGACCGGAGGGCCTCGGCCCCCGGTCCCGGGGACTTTGAGGCAGTGGCGGGGCATGGGGCACTGGGGCACTGGGGCATTGGGCAATGGGCCAATGTGGCATATTACGTACGGAGCAAGAAAGGATGGAACTGAGGGTAGTGTCGTTTGTCTTGAAAGTCTGAGCGGAGCGACGCACTGGCGGTCAATGGTTGGCGGACTAGTTGGGAGGGTCTCGGCTGCTTTGGCCTGAGGGCGGTTGGCAACGGGTGGAAGGAATATGGCTTGGGCGGGAGCCGCCATTGGCAGCGTAGGTTTCGTATGCATTGTGATGCAGATTAATGCAGGGGTTTTCTTCTTGACAAGACCCAGGACAGAGTTTGCGACGGGGCCAGGTGGTAGTTTGCCCGTGATGAGTGAGTGAGTGAGTGAGTGAGTGAGCAAGTGAGTGAGCAAGTGAGTGAGCAAGTGAGTGAGCAAGTGAGTGAGCAAGTGAGCGAGGAATGTACGTAAATACTGGCGTGTTGAGGCATTATTTTCTCCCTGTCTCGTGGGGGGATTATGACGGCAAGATGGCGGTAGAGGTAATGGGATGTGATGTGATGGGTGTGATGGTTTCAGTATTGGTGGTCTTGGTGGTCCTGGTAGCGGTGGTACTACTGTTACGGGCGCGTTTGGCAGGTCCCAGCGTTTCCGGCGTGAAATGCTGCTGCAATTAGCCTGGCCTGTCTCGGGGGAGGGAGGGCAGGTAGGTTGGCAAGGTGTCCGAGGTCAGTTAACTAACTGCTGATCTCGTATTGGCGGTGCCTTGGACCATCTGCCGGCGAAGACGGAGCACAGCATGCTCGCAAGCGAGCGTGCCGAAACGCCCTGCGGAAGCCAACACCCTGTTCGACAACGGCCCGGCGGAAAGCGTGATAGGGAGTGACGACAACCCTACCCAGCGGCTTGGGGGGGCACAAAGTACGTACCGGGTACCGGAAGGCACGCTAGATAATGGCTGACAGTGGTAGGTAGTCCTCTGTTGATAACCTCGCATGGCATCGGAGGGCTGCGGGCAAAGCGATCGGCCAGGCTGGATCGGTCCAGGGCCAATGGCGACTTGGCATTTAACAATCAGTGCAGGAGCGGCGAGTGGGTCTACCCCGCGCTGGCCTCTGGCGACAGTCGGAATGCTGACGGGTTCTCCGATCATCGGACCACACGGCCATGAAGCTCAACTTTCGGGGGGACTGAAATTTTGTTGATAAATCCAGGGGCCGAGCGGAACCTTTTTGTTCATTTGCCTCTTCTCATCCTGTTTTACCGTTCCGTTCTGCCTCTCGAGCCTGTTCTCGTCCTCGGGTCCTCTTTGTCAAGAGTTCGGAGCGCAATTCAATTCCTGCCTCATTCAACACCCCGCCACGACCCAAACTTTCACACCAAAAAAAAAAAAAAAGACCACCCCACTGGTCTGCCGTCACAAGTTGTAACATACTTGGGGCCCGTCCTACTTCTCCCTCATTCTTATTCCCCAATTCATCCTCTTATTCACTCATCCTCCGCCGCACAAGTGTCACCATGCCTGCTCCTGTAGGAACACCCCAGACCCTTTACGACAAGGTTTTGTCGGCACACATTGTCGACGAGAAGCTTGATGGTACCATCCTCCTGTATATCGGTGCGTCACTTAAACCTCGACCCCTATCCTTCTGTGCTTCCGCGTAGGAAATGCAGCTAACCAAAAGGCTTGTGGATTGGTAGACCGACATCTGGTCCATGAGGTGACATCACCAGTAGGTTCATCCCCAACTCGCCCGGGCTACCATTTGCAGTCATTGGCTAACCACACTAAACAGCAAGCTTTCGAGGGCCTTAAGAATGCTGGCCGAGGTGTCCGACGACCAGACTGCACTCTGGCCACCACTGATCACGTATGTCACCACTGTTTGCCTTCATTGTTATAGCTCAACGCTCGTTGGTTGGAGAATCCACTAACAAGCATCTTGTGCAGAATGTCCCCACCTCATCTCGCAAAGGCATGAAGGACATCGCTACCTTCATCCAGGAAGATGATTCCCGAACGCAATGTGTTACCCTCGAGGAGAATGTCAAGGATTTTGGCGTCACATACTTTGGCCTTGGTGACAAGCGACAAGGTATTGTCCATGTCATCGGACCTGAGCAGGGTTTCACCCTTCCCGGTACCACTGTCGTGTGTGGTGACAGTCACACCTCCACACACGGTGCTTTTGGTTCCCTGGCCTTTGGTATCGGTACCAGTGAGGTTGAGCACGTGTTGGCTACGCAATGCCTCATCACCAAGCGCAGCAAGAACATGAGGATACAGGTCGAGGGCGAGCTGACACCCGGCGTCAGCTCTAAGGATGTTGTCCTCCACGCCATTGGTAGAATCGGTACTGCCGGTGGTACTGGCGCCGTCATTGAGTTCTGTGGCTCCGTCATTCGCAGCCTGAGCATGGAAGCCCGTATGTCCATCTGCAACATGTCCATTGAGGGTGGTGCCCGTGCCGGTATGGTCGCTCCTGACGAGGTTACCTTTGAGTACCTCAAGGGCCGACCTCTGGCGCCTAAGTACGGCTCTGACATCTGGAACAAGGCTGTGTCTTACTGGAAGTCCCTCCAGTCTGACCCTGACGCCAAGTACGATATTGATGTCTTCATTGATGCCAAGGACATCATCCCTACCATCACATGGGGTACCAGCCCCGAAGATGTCATTCCCATCACTGGCACCGTCCCTGATCCCGAGACCTTTGCCACTGAGGCCAAGAAGGCTACTGGCCGACGAATGCTCGAGTACATGGGCCTTACAGCCGGTACCCCTATGGAGGATATCGTTGTTGACAAGGTCTTCATTGGTTCGTGCACCAACTCCCGAATTGAGGATCTGCGCGCTGCCGCCAACGTCGTCAAGGGGCGAAAGATTGCAGACAACATCAAGCGCGCCATGGTTGTCCCCGGTTCCGGTCTCGTCAAGACCCAAGCCGAGGAAGAGGGCTTGGACCAGATTTTCATTGATGCCGGTTTCGAGTGGCGTGAGGCCGGATGCAGTATGTGTCTGGGCATGAACCCTGATATTCTGGCTGCCAAGGAGCGATGCGCCAGTACCTCCAACCGAAACTTCGAGGGTCGTCAGGGTGCTGGTTCTCGAACCCACCTGATGTCCCCCGTCATGGCTGCTGCCGCAGCCATCGTCGGTAAGCTCTCTGATGTGCGAAAGCTGTTCCACTACACCCACGACTCTACTTTCAAGCCTCGCGAGCTTCCCGTCGAGGAACCCCACGTCGACGAGAAGACAAAGGATGATTCGGAAGAGAGAGAGCTTATTGGCGACCAGCCCAAGGATGACCAGCCTCACACTAACACTCTGGCTAAGGCTGGCGACTCGACTGGTCTGCCCAAGTTCACCATCTGGAAGGGTATCACCGCTCCCCTGGACATGTCCAACGTCGACACGGATGCCATCATCCCCAAGCAATTCCTGAAGACTATCAAGCGAACTGGACTGGGCTCGGCTGCTTTCTATTCTCTTCGATTCAACCCCGACGGCAGCGAGAACCCTGAATTCGTCCTGAACCAGGAGCCCTACCGAAGTGCAAAGATTCTGGTATGCACTGGTCCCAACTTTGGATGCGGTAGCTCCCGAGAGCACGCACCTTGGGCCCTCCTCGACTTCGGCATCAAGGCCATCATTGCCCCTTCGTTTGCCGATATTTTCTTCAACAATACCTTTAAGAACGGCATGCTTCCTATCCGCATCGATAACAAGGATGACATCGACAGCATTGCCAACGAGGCCCGTGCCGGACGAGATGTCGAGATTGATCTCCCCAACCAGCTGATTAAGAACGCCGTTGGCGAGACCATCTGCTCCTTCGACGTGGAGGAGTTCCGAAAGCACTGCTTGGTCAACGGTCTTGACGATATTGGTCTGACCCTGCAGTTGGAGGATAAGATTTCCGACTTTGAGAGGCATATGACTCAAAACACCCCCTGGTTGGACGGAACTGCTTACCTGAAGCGTCCCGGCCAGGGTGGCAAGCTCGCCGTGAAGGCTGTTCCTGTTCCCAAGACCAACCGGGGCGAGGAGAAAACTGAGCCCCTCGACTGGTAAGCCGACGAGGCTGGATAAGGAGTTGGTTCAGTGTTCTTTTACGGCGAAGGGGTAGTCTCTGGTTAACTAGCATATCATCAGCATATTGGTTTTTTTGATTTTGATTTTGGGATGACGGCAAAAGGGTCTGTACCCTGATAACCCGTGGTTGGAAAAGTAAATCATCTGGTCTCAGATAGGATTACATGAGATCTAATTGAAGCCATGGATCGACTCGGTGTTGATTACAGGCCATGAATCTAAACGAATTTACACGTTATGCATGAATACGTTGCTTAGCTCAAAACTGATATGTGACGTATCGCTCAATCTGATGAATTATGAAGTTGACGAGTCGACACAGCCTATAAGCAGGCTCTCAAGACTTTATATGCTCGCGCAAGACGCCCACGTGCACAACGAAGCCGGCTGTAGACCGGAGCTCTTCAGGGAGAGCGGCATCGGGGACACGCCAGGCGTGAAATAACGAGTGAAATATCTTGAGCCACGACTCAAAGACCTCGTCGTTGCGGAGTTGTTGGCCAATGACGCAGAGACAAGGGCGATCATGGGCGGCATCTTGGATGCGCAAACGGCATGCATCAGCGCAGGCCTGGACGAAGGGGGAGACGAGGGTGTAGTTGTAGACGCAGTCACAGGCCACGACGGCATCGAAGCTGCGAACCGACTCGGAACCCGTGAGAGATGGTGTCACCGCGTCCGTTTCCCAATCGAGAGTGGTGAAGTGGATGTCAGCCCGCGAGCTCTCTCCATGAGCAGAAACCCCGCCACGCTTCTTCCCCCGTGAGCGAGAACCACCGGGACCAGAGACGGAGGAGGCTGGCGCCACTGGGGAAGTGTTTTCGTCTAGATTGCGCTGCAGGAAGCGCTGGACATAGGGCTGGTCTGTCAGAACGTAGCGTGCGACACGAGGCGCGAGAGCAAGGGCACTCAGGGGGGAGATGCCGCAGCCCAGCTCAAGGATGGAAGATGAATGCGGATCGCTGCCGAGGGCGCCTGAAGTGAAGAGCGGGTTGGAAGGGGAAGCAAGCCAGGAGGCGAAGGAGGGTGTGATTTTCCAGATTACTGTAAGTGGATGTGTATGTGTAAGCGTTTGTGTCTTTTTTCTCTCTTTCATAATTATGGGAAACAAGACCAAGAATATGAGAAAGGAAGGGGCAACCTAGAGATAATGGTGACAGTAAAATAAAATAAAAAGAAGTCTTACCTGCTCCAGTGGTACCGCCTGCTCGGTCGGATGAGAGAACCGAAGGGGACTGGTGAATGGTATAGTCATGACCAGCGACGGAAACTTCCACCTCGGAGGCGCGAGGATCGATGAAGCCAAGACCGATAGACGGGATTTGTTGAGAGTACAATAGAAATGTTTCTTTACTTGCTCTTATTAGCGACTGAACCGTCTTCCCCCCAGTAAAATTTTTTTGTTCTTTTTGTTATTTATTTATATTTTTTTTTTACTTGTACGCAATGTGAAGGCATCCGCACAATCAACACCCGCCACACGTCATGTCGATCTTCTGAGGGATATTTACCTTCTTCAGGGTCTTCAATCTCCACCTCGAGAAGGTTTGAGAGATTGGTAATCGAGTCCATGGCTTTTTGGCTGAAAAGGAAAGAGAGGGGGAAAGGGGGGGAGAGAGTTGATACCCCTTTCAGCACAGCCCAGTGGTTGAGTTGACGAGGATGTCGAGGTATGTATGTAAAAAGGGTTTAAAGATGATGGAAGAGGATAATATGTGAGCGGTCCCACTTTTCTTTGTCCTCGCCCAGAGGCTAAAGCAAGTGTGTGGTAGGCTAATAACTTTGGAAAGTCTGGCCCAAAAATAATACATGATGCTAGCCGCGGTATCGTTTTAATTTCTAATGGGGGGAAATTGTGTTACTCTGATCTGGGTCCGCCTGCGATTCGCTGCGTCGTTTAAACCTGGGCGGCGGAATCCTGGATTCCCATCTTGGCACTCTCCCAAGGCTGTCTTGGTTCCGGCTTCAGCGGACCCTCATCGCCCTTGCACAAGGTTCGGGTTTGTGTAGATCCATGGACCGCAGCGCTGTTCTAGAAGTCTATAGGAGATGCCCATCCCACAGGGTCTCATATCCCAAACTTACCACCCACATGTAAACAGTAATGTCCGGGTTTTGCTCAGTGCCCATGCCCTGAAAATAACATAACTCTCGTCTGGCTGACGCGAGATGGCGGCCGAGCCATCCGAAGAAAAGCACTTCACTGTTCCAAAAGGGTTCATCCCAGATGTCAAGATACTCCACGTGGCTCTCTTGTAGGTTTGGTCACTTGATTCAGCTAAATGGGAATATATCCACTCGGACCAGAGAGCATCCTGCAAACCCGACCCGAGACCTGCTGGGGATGAGATCCGGCTATCCCGAAACCACTGACATGCGCCCAGCAAACTTCACAGCCAAAATAACACATCGGGAGTCTCATCAAAACGTAACAGGTTATTCTTTCCTTTAAGCCGTGCTTCGTCTTTGCGAGCTTTGGACGCATCCCGCGGAGGAAAAAAAAATATATATATATATAGGGCAACGCAAAAAAAAAAAAAGAAAAAAAAAGCAAGAATATGGCTCCTCACTCCCGGCCCCAACACGTAAACGTCCTGTACAACGTCTGTCTGATGTTTTTCATGCTTGTATACCAAGAGCACCGGGCCGTGGTCTACACCAAGCCATCGTACAGGGACAACGCTGAAACGATCGTCTCGTCCCGTTTGCTGCCCTCTTTGAATTCTTCCATGTCCAAACTGCCGTTTTCGTCCTTGTCCATCATGTTGAAGATCTTCTTTACTCGCTTCTCGGGGGTATCTTCGTCTTCGGGAAGTTTCACCATGGAGCCGACCTATTTTTATCATAATTTGTCAGCAACTCGACCCAAGCCAACATGACTAAACCGAGACTGTAGGTTTCGACTCACCATCTTGTAGATGGCCTCAACAATCTTTAGCATTTCGTCATAGCTGATCTTGCCGTCTCCATCAATGTCGTACAACTGGAAGGCCCAATCCAGCTTGTCTTCCATCTTGCCTCTGCTGGTTACACTGAGCGCACAAATAAACTCCTTGAAATCAATCGTGCCGGATTTGTCGCTGTCAAACACATTAAAGACGTAATCGGCAAATGAACTGGGATCTCCAAAAGGGAAAAATTGTCGGTAAATCTTTTGAAACTCCTCCTTTGTGAGCATGCCCGAAGGGCAGTCCTTGAGGAAGCCTGGCGGTCGGCGTTAGAAAAAAAAAACCCCTTGTCTCACGAGGGGCCGACCGCTTCGCATCTCGTTGAGGGGCACGTGAGATGAGGGGACACGCAGGAGGTTTTCTTACCCTTGTACCATTGCTGTAGCTCCTTCTTATCAAAATGAGTCGACTTCTGAAGCTCAGCAAGTTGATCTTGCGAGAGCTTTGACTGTCTAAACGAAGATCGGATGCGTTAGCAAGGGGTTGGTTGGAGAATATCAACGAAGGCACAATGACGTCGCTAAAGCCAAGCGGGGATCCGATGGGTATGCGCGCCCATACCTGCGCCAAAGCCAAATAAGGCTCCGGGTCGGTAGATGGGTAATTTGCAGGATTGATCCAACGACTTTGGCCCGAAATTTGAGAAGAATAGGTGACAAAAAGGTGCCGGGGCGACAACTGCAGTAGAAAACGGACTCACGATTTGCCCATGGTGAGCCGAGGCCGGTACGGTTCCGGGGAAGATGGGAGACAGAGCGCGAATTGCGCAACCGTTTAGTGTGGCTTCGGAGGGTTCTGTCGCGTAAACGGGGAAATAACGACTCGTGCGTGGACAGGGGAGAATTCGCCGTTGGGGGGTTAGTCGTCGTCTTCGTCGTCGTCGCTTGCTGGAGAAGGCAGAGGTAAGAGGCAAAAGTGTGCGGGAGTGCGGAACCAGGTGTTGAATGAGAATGAGGGGGGGGGGCGCCGCTTCAGATCGTGGGACGAGGTGGCGGGACAACTCCAGAGCGTCGGCGGTCGGCGTTTCGGGGCGCGTGGTAAGAGGTTAAGCCGACATAGAGTGAGCGGCGAATGGGCGAAAGAAGGGGGGAGGGTGGAAAAATAGAGAGATATATATATCACTAAGTCCCTAGGACACTTTTTTCAGATGGCTTGTATAAAAAAAGCAACGTTAGATTTGCAGCGGATGTTGGAAGGGAAAGAAAAGGATGGATGAATGTGAGATCTGGGGGCTGCTGATGTTTGGGACTCGAGACGCTACATAGCTCGAATAGGCAGGCAGGGAAGCCCACCGGGAGGGACAGGCCAGTGGGGGGCCTACTTTGTTGGAAGAAGGCCGAAGGGTGCAGTGGGCTGAAGAGCCACAAGGCCAGTGCTGTATCCCACTGAGCGCCAGTGACGTTGTGGCCGGGTTTAGGCCCCGGCATGGTGTGATGCCAGTCGAGCGCTAGGGGCACCAAACACTTGAGTGTCTACGGACGATGGACGGGTGATGGTAAATCCGCGGTCTACGGGGCTTTGCCGGTTCCCTCCTGGGCAGTTTATGTATCAAGGTGGCTAGTCCAAAAAAGCCAATCTTAGGTTTGTACCTGCACCAACTACTTCTAGATGGTTGGAAATGGAGCAAGCAGAGGTTACGTACGGAGTAGTGGTGGTAGGGGGGGGGGGGGGGGGGGGGGGGTGGGGTATGGAGCGGGGGGCGAAGGGCGCGGGGCACGAGGAAGGGGGTGCGAGACGCGGCAGCAGAGTAGGGGGGGGGCGGTGGTGTTGTCTCGTGTATTGGGGGGGGGGAGGGGAGGGGGGGGGGGGGGGGGAGGGGGGGGGAGAGGGGGGGGGGGGGGGGGGGGGGGGGGGGGGGGGGGGGGGAGAGGGGGAGGGGGGGGGGGGGGGGGGGGGGGGGGGGGGGGGGGGGGGGGGGGGGGAGGGGGAGGGGGGGAGGGGGGGGGGGGGAGGGGGGGGGGGGGGGGGGGGGGGGGAGGGGGGGGGGGGGGGGGGGTGGG
>JAHVYB010000151.1:0-124964 GCA_020623695.1 Calonectria henricotiae
AACAAGAGTATGTGTGGAGATGGAGGGCGGGAGATGTAGTTGTGGGTGGTTCTACGGTGGTTGGGTGATGCTCTCGCAGAGAAGGTGTAGGTGTAAGTGCACACGTATTGGTGAGTGAGCGAGGCTACGACGGGTAGGGAATAGTGGCGATGCAGCATGAAGAAAGAGGGTAAATAGAAACTGCGGGGGGGTGGGGGGGGGGTTTTGGGGGGGGGGGGGGGGTGGGAGGGGGGGGGGGGGGGGTGGGGGGGGGGGGGGGGGTTCTAGGGTCCATGCTCCCTCCCTGTTCCCATCACATGCAGCTGGCGGACGCTAATTCCGCTAGCCAGTGCATCGGTTGGAGATGAACTGGGTGGACGGGAGGGGTTATTATTGGTGCCATTGCCAGCCTTGTTGAGTCATGGTGATCAAGATTGTATGTTTATCTGGTTGACTTGATCTTGGCATTTGCAGTCTTCTGAATACACAACGAGGCACACGAGGCCAGTAAGATGACACATCTGATGCACTCCACCGGGATCGCCCTGGCCGGGTTGATGATTTGCACGATGATCCTTTTGCGGAGCAGCGTAGTAACCTTCTCTACACATGAGCTGCCATTTGTAATTGAATTATAGACATTCTTTAGGGTTGTATGAAGCAACTAGCGATGCCGTTATGACCAGGCAGTATTTGGATAACCCTGGGCTGTGCATAGACTGGATGTTGGCGGTACCCAACAGACAGACATACGTTGTTCTTGAAAGAAGCTCTCGCCAGGTCGGGGTAGAGTTGGAGTGGTGTATTGTGATTTGAAATTTCAAAGCAAATAGAAAACAATCAACTTCGCTTAATATATCATCTCATAAAACTTAAAAGTGCATCACTCAAGTTCTCATCCGTCATCTCAGCTGCTTCAGGAATTTGACATCCAGGCAAACCCATCATGGTGCTATACAAGATGCCCAACACTGGTTAACAATCATCTGCCCACCTCTCAAAGAATTTATCAATATTCTTCAGCCTCAAATTCCAACGATATCATTTCTGGGGCTGGGAAACATAACTTCCAATCCACCACTGCCTGGGAAACTCCATCCCCCACTTGTCCATGAAATCCCGAAGTTCTTCTTCAGTTCCCGGCACAACGTTAACAAAAATCCTCCCCCGGTCGCCAGCGCTCATGCAAGGCTCAGAGTGCATAGCGCCATGGTCTCTTCCTACCCGGAATAGCACACACTCGTCAGGCGATGGTGTTTCGACGCCAAATGATGCCAACTTTGCGTCGAGCTCTTCTCGTACAGAGTCTGCTGCCGAGGCGCATCCAACGCATCGAATTGAGATGCACGTATGGTCAGTACTGGCAGCTATTCGTGCAGCTTCCTGTTCGCGTCGAGCTACTTGTTGGTGTTTCTGAGGAATGAAGAGCGTAGACGGGCCAAGGAGTGTGGTGCAGATTTTCCAGTTCGTCCCGGATGCCTTGGAGGCCTTTTTATTTTTCCTGTACTGCGTGTTGAGGCCTATGCCGATTCCGGGAAGGTTTCCCTTGGTGCGATCGGCGAAGAACAGTTCATCCGTGTGCCACCGGGGGCGGTCATACTCGTTGGTTGGAGTTGTGGCGCGGATGGTGATAAGATAGTGGCTAAGACCGCTAGCAAGGAGCAGCGTATTGAGAAACGCCAGAAAAGGTACAAGGCTGGGCAGAATAGATCCTGTAAATGATGCCTCTGCGAATTCGTAAAAGTTGTCTGGGAGACTGGCCCCCTTGCCGGACGAGGGGAGAAGAGGACCGCAGTATGTCCAGTAAGCGTCATGCTTCACCGTTACTTCGGGCCCATCGTTGGGCTGCTGGACGGCGCGGTATTTGATAAAGGCATACTCATTCCGCAAACCGCCAACTGGTTTAATGGCTGAAGCCGTCATATCGACCAAACCAGCTTGTTTGCCAAAAGAATCTCGCCCGCCCGTCCGTGATGGAGCGGCCACAGTGGTAATTAAAGGGTCCCCGCTGCTCACTCAGCTACCAGGATAGACACCAACCCTGGCCCAAATAGTACTGAATGGTGCTGTGCCATGTGTTGGCGCTAGGCAGTTAACCCTGTTGACGGAGCGGAAGAATGAGAAACCGAATCATTTTGTTGGCATGACATCCACTGTTGTGACCATTACCTGAGTCCAATAATTCAGTGTCCAACCAGAGAAATGAGAGGTTGTTCTTGGTGCATGTCTGCACTATTTATTTATGGAGTCTTTTGGTGATGGTGTTGTTGTGACGTTCCAAGGCCAAAGCTCATATGGCTTGTGCGGACCGCTACTTGCTGCTGTACGTACCCTGCCTGCCGGAGATGGCTGGGAAATTCACTCTTATTTTATGGCGCGAATATCAATGATGTGAATCAATTTAAAGCCTCATATTCATAATAAAAGTAGGTAAACCACCTTGCGGTAGCCGTGCAAAATAGCCCCTTAACACCCCCCACCGCCCCCCCCCTCCCCCCGGCCAAGGCTGTGTTGCCGAGCCTAACCTTTGTGAGACGGCTCTAACAATGCACCGAGACTATACCCTTGTCAGCAAGGCTTCCAATAATCAGATCAAAAACGTAAACTCACCCGATGATGGCATAGCAGAGGCACATCAAAGCTCCTTTTAAACCACCCGTGCGAAGACTTGAACTTCCTTCAGTCAGGATAAGCAAGTTTGCCATCAGCACTGAACCCAAAAGGGTTGCCATTTCGAACGAGTTGAATGTGAGTGACATGTCTTTGTTCAACGCCCAGCCTGCGAGAACGGTCAAGGGTGTGACACAGAGCGCAATCTGGATGGCCGAACCGACAGACACGGCAATGGCAAGGTCCATTTTGTCCTTCAGGGCCACTGCCATGACAGTCGCATATTCAGCCACATTCCCCACGATGGGCAGAATAATGAGACCTATAAGCGACTCCGACAGGCCACCTTTATGGGTAACGTCGTCAATGGTGCTGACAAGGAACTCGGCACAAACGGACATGACTGCCGATGAAAGTATGAGCATGGCAATGGAAGCCGCCTTGTCGGCTGTAGAACCATCTGCATCAGAGTGACGGTGTACCAACTGGTCCATATCAGCTCGGTTGTCTCTCAGTACATGGAATGCAGAAGTGACGCTGCGTCTCCCGCTTAGGGACGAATCGCGACTGCGAAAGCCTCGACTGGAGCCTAGTGAAATTGAACGGGAGTGTCTACGTGACCATAGGAGCGGCTGGTAAGGACTTGGGAGAGTGCCTCCCATTGAAGCTTCCCCACTGCGTCGCCCTCGATACTCATATTCGCTCTCTCCCTCAACTGACTCGGCCATTTCCATGTCATCCTTGCCAGGTGTCTTGCACGCAGAATGTGACTTGCTGTGATCTCTCTCACCTTCATCGGCAAACCGAATGGTTCGGGGAGGCAAGTTCTGAGAGCCTGATGGAGTCTGAAGATGGGAGTAGGTATGGAAAGACGTTTCGGGCTGGCTGTATTCGCCGACCTCAACGTCTGGCTCTTCTGATTGATTGTGTGATTGGCGTGACCGAATCTCGTGTATAAAATAGATGACGTAAATAATCAAAATCATCAAAGAGGATATGCGGCCCATTTTGAGAGCAATGCCTTGGCTTTGCTCCGGAATGCTGAGTGTTTGTGCAAATGCGGTCTGGGGAGTTTAGTGCCTGAGATGGGTCGAAAACGCTGTAGATGACTATGACTTACAGGCATGAGAATGACAAAAACAGAGACAAACAAAAGGCAGGCGAGTAGCTGAGCCTCCACCGTGTTGTACACAGGTTCAAGGTTTGCCATGCTGCTACCCACAAGAGCAGAGCCAAGGATCAGGAGCAGGTTGACCAAAATAGAGCCCAGAATGGATGCCTGAACTATGCGCACTTGGTTGTTTGCGAGAGCAATGCTGCATTTGTTAAAAAAAAAGGTGTGTCGCAATGAAGAAAACATGTTCGGTACTCACACACTGCACATGTGTTAATTACTGGATGTAGAAAAAAATGCAAAAGGTTGACTCACAATAGGATCAACTCGACAAGGTTGCCGAAGCTGATATTTAAAAGGGCACCAATGGTGTCCCCAGCTGTAGCAGCAATGCGCTCTGTCGCTTCAGTGAGAAGGGCGGATAGCGGCACGATGGCAACCGCATTACAAGTAAATACCAACAACGGGTTCATTTTCGCCATGTAGGATATGGCGCCCAGCGGGACGAATACGAGCAGAACATTAATCCATGACGAAAAAACCATCGACCAGAGCTGTCCCGTAAATGTCGAGTTCGTCGCAGAATGTGATTCTCGTCCTTCTGGGAAATGACTTTCGGATTTGCGTCGGAAGCGACCACGTATTGAAGGCAATACGCGGAGAAGATTTCGGAAAGTTCCTAAAACGCGGGAGTGGCGACGATCAGCAAGGCTCTCCAACTGGAGGGGATTGGTGGGAGTTTTCGTCCAGAGTGGTGCCCTACCTTGGATGCCATCACTACCTTTGAACTTTACGACACTAGGATGGCTGATGGCGGGCACGCTGGTCGCGCGTGCGTGTTCGGGAGGCTCATCGCTGTCTGCAGTAGCCAGGGACAACTCGTCGGTTGGTTGATAGCCATGAGAGCCGCTGGGGCCAGGGTCCATTTGACGAAGAGGGCTATGAGGAATAAGAATATTAGAGTTGGTAGGGATGGAATCTAGAGCAAGGCCATGGGCGATCTGGTGTCCTTTTGACTATGGTTGAGACACGGGGCTGGAGTACGTCTGCGCTTGCTTGTCTGCGCTTGCTTGTCTGCGCTTGCGAATTCTTAATTTTACCGCTCTTGCCTGTTGGTTTCTGATAAGCAAGAGACGTGAATGGTCCAATAAACAAATTGGTGAGGCATTTTGCGTATTTTGCGCATTGTGGTTCTTGGCTGTCCTGAATTGGGATGGGAACCACGGACCCTGCAAGCGGTGGATTGTATCGTGCTAACTGACGGCCTGTACTTTGATGAGGAAATTTGGTGTTGCAAGACTGCCAGAGACTAGACGAACCCCCGCATGCAATGTAGGGGTTGTGGATCATTGTGCTAATTTAGCGAGAAGCTTAGCACTGCCTCGTTCAATCAGATGTACGAATCATCCTGGAACCCTTGCGGGCGTTACGGGTGGCGGCCTCCAATCTGATCCCCGCACACCGGTCCCTCCCTAGGGGGGGATATTAAGCTTGTAACTTGGGGGGTTGGAGCGGGAGATGCGAGTGATTTTTCTTGGTGTGCATATTGGGGGTGGTATCGTGATGAGTTCCAGCCTACTTGACGTCACCAAGAAGCATGGATTAAGGATGTGTGTTTGAGAATTTCGACTAGTATTTCTTCTGGGCCTGACTGCAAGGGTAGAGTACGGACGTAGTTGGTGTGCGGATACTCGTGATCAATATCTGCAGGTTGTTCTCCCAAAAGGGAGCTATCATGAGGCGATCTCAGAGGACGATAACAAGACGCAGATCAGATTGCATGCCGAATTACCAAACAAAATGATCCCTTGAGCAATTTGTTTACCACTCGGTGAATAGAGAGCACTTGATCAGGCCCGTTTTACTCACTCACCGCAGCAAAGTGTGGGTAAGCACTTGATCATTTGTTATCGTGTTAGCGACTGCGTGACTAGATGACCTATATTTCGCGCATCCATCCGAATTTATCCCCATTTTACAGAATTATCTGCTTCAAGTAATGCTACTTCGCTTGGTGTTCACGAATGTAATGCAAATTCAAATCAATATATCTACACCTACACCACCCAAGCATATAGTCCATGGGGATGACAAATCCGGTAAACATCACCAGACCCAAGATTAAAAGTACTGCTGAGACCATGGCTTGCGAAAGAGTTCGAGATACAGATGCAATTGAAAGGAAGATACCAGACATGACCAAAACTGCCAGGAATGATGTAAGTAGGAAGAAGAAGTAAGGTTCAGCTTCGCGACGCAAATTAGACATGAAATGTGCCATTTATGCTAGGAATGTTATTGGTTGAGGCGCATAATTTACATTGCTATGCATTATGGAATTAAACTTACAGATAATTGTATTAAACAAGATCGCGTTCGACAACTTGTACGGCATGTCCATGAGCATAGAAGCAAATGCCTCTGCTGACGGGTGGTAGAAAGCGTAGCTGTCATGCTTTTCAATAATAGGCCTTTGTGCATACAAAGTGAGGATTTCCAAGGCTGAACTGAAGGCGGACATCGGAATAGAGAAGAAGAGTACCGCAGCCCGTTGATAGAAGCTTGAAGATGTTTCCGCAAGGTGGTAAAATACAGGCAATATAATCAAGCCCATGGCCACATTACCAACAAGTTGGCCAATTGTGATATCTGGGCTGCCAATAAGACGCCGATACGCGCGCCACAGGCAAAGGAGAACTTGTTATACATAGGACAGTGTGTACAGGGATTTGGGTCGCTGTCCATGGGCCTGTTGGAAGCGTATGTGGGCTCTGAATGCCTCTACATCCGGACCATCAATCGGGTGAGCAAGTTTATACTCTTCAACCTCCTGCTGCAGTGCTCTGCATGTCGAACTGTTCCTCCAAGTAAGGGCAAATTCGTCCGGAGTCCAGGGCACTCTACCTTCATAGCCAGGGCCCAGAGCGGACAATTCGTTCTTTGGGACTCGTGATCGAGGTCAAAAAGTCTAGAGTAGTTTAGCGGGCTGGACACTCAAATCCCAAGTCAACAAAATACTGCTTTGCTGCATCGGCTCGGCCAAAGAAGACTTGACGACCTTCATAAATAAGAAGCATTTTATCAAATAGGTCATAGGCACTCTGAGGGGATTGATAAATCCAAACGACGCAGGTCGTATTGAATAGCCCAGTCTGAAGCCGCAATGTCTTGAAAAACTCAATGGCGTTGGTGCTGTCTAATCCTCTTGTCGAGTTGTCCTAGCACTGAAAGGGGGGCGCCAGAAAGCGCGGCTTCAGAAATAGTAACTCGCTTTCGCTCACCGCCCGAGACACCCCTGACGTATTCATTACCAACTCTTGTATTCTTCGTATAACTAATGCCAAACATGGCCGAAATGACATCTCTGAGATGGTCTGCATACATCGACTTCCTGGCCCAATCGGGCAGACTTCGAGAATTGCACGCGTGCGCGGCAAATGTAAGTGTTTCATCAACCGTAAGCATAGGAAAATGAACATCGAATTCGGCAGTATAGATAGCTTCACCTCGGTGCTGTGTGTGCATATCTTTAGATGAGAGTCCTTGGTAGTTGATATACGCGTCGTCGTTTACGTAAATAGCATTAGTCTCGCCTGCAATAGTTTTCAGGAAAGTACTGCAGCCAGAACCAGGCGGTCCCAAAACCACAAGCATTTCGCCGCTACGGAGAATGCCGTCAAAGTTGCACAAAATTTCAATGCGGCCGTTGCCAGAGCCAAGAGCCTTGCGTGCCGAACCGAGCACCTCAAGCCACACGTTGCCAACATCCTTTTGGTAGTCGGTGGGAGTGCCGTACCCGAAAACATCTAGGTTTTGGAAGCATACACCACTGGCCTAAAAAGGATTTGACTTGGTTCTCAGCCAGAGCGACAATTGATTTTGCCCAGGCGCGGGCCTCAAAATTTGAGCCATTGGGATTCAAGGGGGAATTCGGGTCGGAATGCGCCGTGAATGCATTATTATTGCCATGGGACTCCGGCCCAGGATGGCTCCGAGAGATGTAAACCCTTGCTAGATCTTGCCCAAGGCTAGACCTACGCTCTTCTTCCAACTCAACCTTGTTGATCCTTTGTGTGTTGTCGAAGCTCGAGGTTTGGGTTCGTGAAGAGTCAGCATGATCGGTTTCGCCTCGCTTGGCTAGGGGATTTCTCTGTGTCATCATGTTGTTCAGCATCTTGAATATTCGACCTAAGCACGAAAATAACTGGCTGAAGGCCTCGCAGTCTAGGTGCTTATAGTTTCTGGGATGCCCGATAATGAGATGAAATGCTCAAGATACTCGAGCCTCGTCGTGTCGCCATGCTGCCAGCTACACCTATGGCTATGGCGACAGCGACTAGTAAATACCGGCTATCGGGGCCTTAATTGACACCGAAAAAACCAATCCACCCCATTACTTTTGGTTGTCTTGCACTGAAGAGGGAAATGCAGGTCAAAATGCTAAACCGACCCAAATCCAACCAACCTGGTGCTACTTGCAAATAATCGGGTGGTTTATCTTGGCCGCTTTGTTAGCGGCAAAGGTCGCACTACATCCTGAGCAGGGGCTCGCACGATCACAGCCACAGATCGTCGTCATGTTAATTGATAGCACCATTGATTTCAACTAAACGGGATAAATAATTTGAGTACGATGCTCGAGAGAGAGGGATATATTTTTGTTATTCTAAACACGAATAATTTTCAGAGCTGGAGAGCTGAGGCGCGAAAATTTAGTTGACTGCTCAAAACTCACCTGGATATTATATCTTTGCCTTTCAGTTCGGCCAATTGAGCTGTCTGAATGACACGGAAAGAGCTAGGAATCCAGTCATGTGAGCGCCTAGTTGTCAGGTATTTAATGATACATGACATGTGTATCTGTTGAAGTCGTGTCTCAGAAGTCGTGTCTCAGAAGTCGGCTGGTTGGAATGATGAGTCAGCTGACGAGGACTTAGCTGCATAACTAGTCATTGGTATAGATCCAATAGTTATTTATAGTATGAAGACTTAGTTGCAATGGGGTTAGGGGCAAGTACGACAAGATGGAGGGACCCTAGTCTATGGCGTGGTCGAGAAGGTAACGCCTCTTGGTAATACCATCCGTAATCGCTCTGCAGAACCCTAATGTCACTTTGGAAGCTTCTTCTAGGAATTCGGCTAAGCGGCAAGGCGCTCTTGTTTATTGGTGCTAAAATTAGTATTCTTTTGACGTCCAATGACGTGTTTACGATAAATGGACTATGTCATTCTGTCGTTGTGCCCACCACCGAGTCTTCTTCCTGGGTAATGCTGGAGCTGAATCTAATTTTCGTATGCTTGTTATATTCCCAGTAATTATCTGCTACATTGTCATTGAACATGGCCTCGCCAAGGCAGTTCAGGACATTGGCGTGTCAAGTGGAATTATGATAGAATAGGGAAGAGTGAAAGTCTGTTCAATGATCTGGGTTCCCGGTCGAAACCCGGACTCTCATTATGGTTCGATCAATCCTACGATCGATTAGGCATTCAAGTCAGAAAAAGTCACCATGAAAACATCAGGGCAGAAAAAGATCGGACAAACGCCAAATCCCACTGTGTAAGACCACCATTTTTGGGCGTAGTAACCCTCCCCACGATTCTCGGAATCGAATACCAAACACATTCAGTACGAGATGAATGAGGAACAAGATGGGAGAGATTAGACGCTGTAGATAAAAGGTCGGGACACTCCATAGTATCAGTAGCACGAAGCCGGGAGTGATGGCCGTAGAATGCCAAAGCGGCACGCGACTCAGAAGATGAGGTAAAAGAGTGGGTTTGGAGCCAGGCCCGCGCTGACGATACCACACAGGCCACTGCGGATAGAGCCACCACTTGATGAGCAAACCGTCGTCCACTAGCAAGAATGCGGCGAGTGTTGTTGCCCATAGTGAAAATGCGTGCATTCCGTAGCCAGTCAAGCCGAGGCAGGATGTAGCCACTAGCACTACGGCCGCCATATGGAGGTTGAAAAGTAGGACACATGATAAAGGCAGTCGTGGCTCACACCCCACACGCCGGCCCATGTTCTCGAGGAAAGCGGCATAGTCAACGAGGGTGTTTAGCTCGGGACTAATGTGGTAGTAGTTGCGCTCGGCCATGGCGTCGTGCCGCGCGAGCGTGGCGTAGTTGAGCGGCAGCGCTCTGTCCCCCTTGAAGATTTGGGCAGCGTAGCGAGCCTGCATCTCTGCCATGGGTGGAATCCCGCCCTGATGCGGCCTCGCGTATCCGACGAAGCACAGACAGTGTCCTAGGTCAGGGGGGAAGGTGTGCAGGAACCAGTCGCGTGGGTTTGCACTAAGGGGGTCGGATTTGATCCAGGGAAACTCGGTTCCATAACCATTGCAGAGCATAATGACGTCGAAGTCGTGCTGCTGGCCGGTGTCGAACTGGAATGTAGACCCTGACAAGGACAGGGACGGGCTGATGATGACATGGGCCTTGCCATCTTCCACAGCCTCACAGAGGCGCTGATTCTTGGTCACAAATGTGGCCTGGTCGTTGAGGAAAAAGGCGGGCTTGGTGCTCTCCAGACACATGTAATTTAGTGTGGTGTTAAGTATAGGGAGATTCCAGAGAACCCGACGCCATAGCCCGTATAGGTAGACGTTTTGCGCTGCGCTCATGCGATTCGTCGTGGCAGCCTCAAGAAGGCTGTTGGCCGGGAAATCTTGCATCTTATTCAACTCCACCTGTTCCATCTCGTTCTTGTTGTTGAGATATCGGGGCCCGAAGCAGTGAGGTCTCCGCAGCCACACCACCACACCCGGCGAGAGCTCAGCGAGTTCGGCCGAGATATCAGCAGCGCTTTCACCCCCACCCACGACCAGGACACGGAGCTTTTTATCCGCCACCTTTCGTTTGAACGGCTCGTCGTACTCATTTGAGTGCACCATCAGTCCGCCAAACCCCGCCAGTTCGGCCGGGGTTTCGTTTGGCACATGGTGCGCCCCAGTCGACACAACGAGGGCATCCACCACGACACGTATTGTGGTTTGCGCTCCTGGGAGCCCCTGGCGGACCTCGAGGTGCCATTTTCCGTTTTTGCCTCGGCATGCGTGAGTAACTTCAGAATTGTAGTGAATGTGGCGTTCCAAGTCGAAATGGCGGGCGTAGCTGTGCAGGTAGTGGAGGTAGTCTTCCGCAGAGGAATAACAGAGCCGTCTGGGATCTGGGTAGTCAGAGAATGCCATGCACCAGTTGGATATGGTGAGGTGGAGGCTTGGGTACGCGGCTGCTGTCGCAAAGATGCCGCCCAGAGCCCCGGAGCGTTCGAATGCCATGGTTTTGTGCCCGGCATCACCCATCTCCTTGAGTGCCACTAGTCCGCATGGCCCACTTCCTATGACCACAACTTGCTTCATGGCGGTAAATGGAATGAATGTTGGTAAGATTTAGGACTCAGTGTAATGGTTTTTATTGTATAGCGTACTATCAAAAACGATACCATTTCATGACCACAGGCTATATTTTATACAGAATATCTATGTGACTGCGTGAGTGTTGTTCTATTTTAAACCAAATTTATACAAGCAACGTCATCATATTACCAAATTATCTATAATGACTTGTGCTAAATTTGGATGGTGAATTAGCAGAAAACTTAATACTGTTCAGGTTGTGAGGGTAAAGTGATACGTATTGTCATGTGAGGATCCATTGAAGTAGAATTGAAGTATCTGTATTTCCTTTTACGTAGGGGCCTGTTGTGTGATATCCATTCTGAGTTGACCCATTTCCTCCGAGTGTATTACCATGGATTTTGTCTTAAGAACATTCCCCTTTGCACAATACAATGGGAAGGCACTGATTGATAAATCTCTATGATCATTCCAACAGATCTTAGATAATTCTCCTCTTTTGGCCTGGTGCCACCCATATGATCTTATCAAGCACCCCTCCGTTTCGAACAAAGCGCGAATTTCATTTCTATTCTCAGTAAAATGCGACCATTAATAATAGTGCATGGGCACAAACCAGTCAGCATCGAGCTGATGAACCATGTCCGCTGCGTCTTTGCCCCCATTGTAATCTGAATGGGCTCGGATTTTACAGTAGGATATGGGACGAGAGCGCGGCCTAGGGTTGCTAGAACAATAACGACATTGTACCTTTCACGGATTTTAGATATCTCTTTCAGTGAGAGGATAGTATCGCCAGTGAAGTAGAAAACATTGGGTGTGTCATTGTGGTGGTAGCCAAATGATTCCCTGTGGATGACAAAGCCAGTGACATCACCTCCAGGAAGATGGACACAAGGTATGCCGGTAACACTCCAAATACTGTGGATGTAATCGACTTGGCATCCATTCCATCCTCAAACTAGTTATTCAAGATTCAAGATGAAGGTAGCTATCGTTGGCGCATCCGGCGAAATAGGGGGCTCTATCGTCAAAGCCCTCCTGGAGCCATCCACACCGAAGTTTGTACGAATTAGGCCATGAAATACCCACGGGTACCCGAGAGTGGGTGCGCGTGCATCAGCCAGATGCTCTCGTGGTTCTTGGCCTTTTACTTTGCGACGCTCCCCCAAAAGTTTGGCCGTCGGTGTCTCTTCCTTGGGTCTCTGGGCGCCATCTTTATTTGCCTAGTCAGCATTACTGCCTGAAGTGCCGTTTTCGCCAACGATTCGAGTAATAAAGTGGCTGGGGGAGCCGTGGATGCATTCCTTTGCCTCTTCTCTCCGTCTTACAACCTAAGACTCAACAGCAATCTATGACTCTACATCACCGAGATTACATCATTCAACCTCCGCATGCGAGGCCAGACACTATATCAACTGTTTGCTACCTGCTTCACGCTGCTCTCGACGTATGCCATTCCGGTCGGGCTTGATGATCTGGCCTGGAAGATGTATACAATTTTCATCCCGTGGGTCGTCATTGCAAGCTGCAAGAAGATATAAAAGCAGTCTATCAGCTGTGTAGCCCGAACATACATAAAGCTCTGTCTACTGGATGAGGTTCCGGCGCGTTGCCAGTTGGGTGCAGGCTTGCAAACAAATAAATCAAATCAAATCAGCGTAAATTTGATCCAATTCGAATCAAATTGCAAAGCCCATATTAATTTGAATAAGCGCCCCCCCTGCGGTCTGGTCCAATCACTGTCCGCCATTTACCCAGTCGAACGAGCCACCCTATATTATTTAAAGCGGTAAAGCATGAGTCATTCATGTGGATGAAAACTGGTCACATAATGACCAGTTCCTCCAACGACAAGCTAATCACAATTAAGCCTCTTCTGAAGCACCTTCTTCTAATTTATGACGCGACCTGACCTCTAATCGAACTAATGTGCCCCAACACAACTAATGAGCGCGAAAGCTAAACAGTGATGCTGGCTCGAGAGCCAAACTAACAAAGACAAAATTGACTTCGAGCTTTGGGAAAACAATAATCAAACAAATAAGATGACTGGAGTATTATTTGAGATTTTGGTCCACTATGCTCACGCGACATGTCGAAGTGGCTTCACCTGCCTGAATCTACATCGTTTTGGTATTTAATCTCTTCATTCTTCTCACCCTCCGTGTTGCTAGTGGCGACTCAGTGTATTTATTGACTGACAAAGATTTTCACAAAAACTCTCAAAGTAATCAGTAATGATTACTGGGGATTGATTTATAGCAGATCTGTTTTTGGGTGTTGAATTTACTTTCAACGAAATGGATGCGCTTGAAACTGGGTACTGTGATCCGAGTGGGACTAGTCAAAAGATCTGTGCAGGCGATAAGCGTTGACTATAAGATCTTACCACGTAGTTGTATCAAAAGGAAAATAGAACCAGCATTGCGATTCCTTGTTGCGTCCAGATAGGTAAGCCTATGGACATGACCGATCGGGCCAGGGTTGCCCATCCAAGTAAATCACGCTCGTGTTAATAACGCTGAAACAGCCAAATATCGCCATCAAGTCAAAGTAACATGAATGAAAACCGCAAACACTCCCCGCAAGAAGCCATCAATGCTTCGCGCATGTGAAATAAGAGCAGACCTGATTTTACGATTGGTTGTCCCAAGCGGCATTACGGGAAGAGATGCCAAGAGAGGTTAGCTCTGCGAGAACCCCGCTCATTTAAAATCCTTGCCGCGAGTTACAGATGCGCTGCAAGTTCCAGGGAGACGAACTATGCCCTTTTGGGGTATTCTTGGCGAGCGACGCACTGCTCAGTGAATGGCACAACGCCATCAACTGATCGTCGCGACGTATGCGGGTGTGGCTAGAAATAAAAATGATGCCCCAGAGGGAAAAAAAGAATTAAAGAATAGCATGAGTTTATTCCATTTCGTTCTGGTTTCATATTTCTTTATACAATCATAATGCAAGCTTGTGGGAATGAAAAGCGGGTGATTGTTACATCCATGCAACAAATCGATTTGCCCAAGACCCAATCTTACACCAACCGAATCAGCGATGCCAAGGAGAAATGGAGCACCTTTCATGACCAACTTCAGGACATGAATGGCTTGAGAATATTTGGCCTCCGTCTGCCGCTGCGAGAATACGACCCCAACCACCTAGTCTCACTTAATTGGCAAACTGAGAACTCAATCATCTTCCTGGGCAATGATGAGGATAGTTCGGATTCAGTCTTGGCAGGGGTTTTGTTCCTCCGAGTTCAAGAAGGCCCGGTAGAAATACGCAGTGTTCGGGCTCGATTGGATGTTCGTATTGCCCAGAAACGACCTTTCCAACGCCGTTGCGCCGATTGCAAACGCCATGACAGTGAGTTGGAAAGCTGGGACTTCGTAACAGATCCGCAGACCTTCCAGCCGGGAAACCACGAGTTTCAATTTTCAACAAAAATACCGAATTGCTCTCCAGCGTCAATAGATGTTCCCGCACTTTCAATCTCTTACCGGTTTCGGGCAGAAGTCGAGTTTAGTCGGGCACAAAAACCAACTACAGAACGAAAGATTGTGACGTTGGAACGACAAATAACAGTCAGGCGCTCGCTGCCAATCCAAAATAAACTATGTCGCTGGACTTGCGATTTTCCAGCCGCAGGTATTGACGTTAGCAGTGTTTTTGACAGTACCTTTTTATTATCTCGGCCCAACAGGGTGACTCTCAAACTCAGTGGTCTCTCAAGCATGATGAAGAAATCTGAAAAGATCAGAGTTTGGAAATTATGGCAGGGCTCCTGGAAATTGGAAGAGACCATCAGAACCAAGGTCGATCTGTGTGACCGTCACACTCGTGAAAGCCCTGTAGGCGAAGACGGAAAATTGATCCACGAACAAACCCGCATTCTTGGGGAAGAAGGAATCTACAACGGATGGCATTCTTCAGACAATGGCAAGAATGTCCAGATGCAATTCAACGTCGAAGTAAAGAAGCGTTGCCAAAAGCGCTTCAACTACACTCGCGATACCGAAAGCCTGGATGGAACTGATATCGGCCACGCGCTCGTGGTTGAACTGGTCTTTCTCAAAGAATACTACGCCCCTGACAAGCCGGACTCTCCTCTACGAACTGGAGAGGGGCGGATTTTGCGGGTTCGTTATGGGCTGTCATTGATTGAGGATCAAGGACTGATGACTGAAGACGGCGGAGAATTCCTCCCCTGTTATGAGGACCTATGGTCAAATCCACCAAGAATTTCAGATGAAGAGCTTCTAGAAATGGAAGCAAAGATTCATGAAACTGTTTGATGATCTGTGGCGCGCAAACACAGGCATATTGTCATAAGTTTAAACGGCATCACTAATGGGGGAGCACGAAGCTTACCCCGGAAGACATAATAATGCCCGGCGTGTTGAAATAATTCCTGGGTCCCGGATTCTCTTGGAAAGTCATCCAAGGCGGTGCGATTTTTCTATTGCTTTTTCTTTTTCCTTTTTTATCTCAGTGCGTTGGATTGCACTTGACATGGATCGCTGTGTCTTTGCCGCGGGGTTGGTGTGATTGTGACGCTTCAAAGCTAACATCATTAATGGTCAGCATTCACTTCATGTTGGTATTCCAGACTCTTTAGTATAGAGTATACTTTTGTATATAAAGCAGTAAATATTTTTAATGCAGCATCTATTAATACCGAGAACTTGACTCACCAGTGATTTTCGCCTGTTTCCTATTTCACTCACCTTGCGTGAATTTTGAAAGCCTTGCTCTCTTTATCCGACTGACTCCCATATTCCTCATTCTTCCCACCCACTTTTCCTCTTCTTAGGACTTTGAATAATTGTTCTCCCCAATCACATGCAATTACCGGGCTGTTTCTTGGATGCACCAAAACCTCCTCTTGCTATCACCTCTATTTGGACTCCACTAAGCGACACCCCCATGATAGTAGTGTATCCCACATTCCAAATATGGCCGAGAAGATGCCACATGCCAGAGAGATGTCCCAGGATGTCAAACCCGATGGGAAAAGTATTGGCAAGAATTCGGCGAATGGCATCGACTCGACCGATGAGGTACTCAGAAATCTCGGATACGATCCAGAGCTCTTACGAAATCGGTTCACTGCACGGGTCGATTTTATGGCCGCAATCCTGGCGTCCATCCCTTATGGTCTAGCTACAACTGCTTACTACCTTTTGGTGGGAGGCGGACCGGTTAACATTATTTGGGTTGGGTCTCTTTTTACTCCAAAGATGTCGACCAGTAAGATTTAACCAAGTTGTAGGTGTTTATTACCAAGCGTTCATGCCAACTCCCACACGCTGGCGTCGGGTCTCTGGTTGGGTTTGTGATTGGCTGTGCGTTGTCGTAAACGTCACAATCACACTCGCAGTTGTTTTCGGCACCACCCTCTTTATTGTGTCATGCGTCAATGTATTTAAGACTGTGTCGGGTGAGGGAGTATTGGAAACCAAGAAATACCAGGTTTTCCTCATATATTTTGGGGCAACATTTATCTCCAATGCAATTCCGGCCTTTGGAAACCGCTGGCTACCAATTCTTGATGTAAGCAGTTGGCTGAGTGGGTTGTGGTGCGTTGCTAACCCTGGACCCAGACCGCTGCCAAATTCATTGACAAGGAACAGAATGTGCGAAGAAGTGCAGAACCCTGCGAATTCAATCCGAAGACAATCAATGCTGATTACAGTGCTTTTCAACTTTCTCATTGGCGTGTTCTTTTAAGTCCCCATTGTTTTTATTCTGCCGGACATCTTCCCGTACCTCTATTCTGAATGCTGACAGTGGTCCCGGTCACTGGATGCACAGTAAACAATGCTACAGTAGTTTTTGTTGGTGCGACTTTTATATCTGGGGCGTGGTATTGGGCATGGGGCCTTGGGAACTATGCTGGGCCGCCTGCTCCGGAGTAATTATTCCATAGGATATATGGATGAACGGATAGAATTGGATCTTTTTCCAAAATAGTAGATGGCTAAGAAAATGTAGATAGATGCAAACGGTGTGATTTATCCAGTATGGTTGTCGTCTGCGACTGCTCAGCGCGTTTATTCATGGCGGTGGCCCAACTTGTTGGTCGGCTCCTATTTATCAGGAGATGTCATAGCAGCGGGACATGCAAGCTACTGCAGGGGGCTGGATCATTATGTAAAATTATCATTATGCACGCAGAATGGAAAAGATGGGTCTCCATGAAGCTAGATTTCGACTCGACGGCACAAACTACAACGATGGTGAATTCCTATTTTCCAGAGAATCCTCACCAGCTTTACATTTAGAAATTTGGGGAAATGTAAGAAAATGGTTCATCCCCTGAAAAATCTCTTTCAATGTATCAAGACAGGTGTGCAACCCGTTTAAACGGGACTTTAGAGTGCATGTGTTGTCAGAAAACATTGACAAGAAGATATGCGGAGAACGCTTCACAGGACAGGGAAACCGCAACTTTTGGGCTTACCGCCATGCACCAAGTCGGAGATGAACATGACAAATTTATTAGCCGATATTCCGATGCCCCGCGTTTCCAAGGTCCACTTTCCCGAATTTTCGTTTGGATTTATAGCGTTGGAAGACGGTTGATTGAGATCTGTCCCTCCATCCAATAAACGAAATTCCTACCGCCTACTATGTCGGCCACCAACATCTTGCCATCCCATATCGGGGCTATTCGGCCTTACACTTCTGCGGCCGAATTTACTAAAGCACATCGCTGTCTTTCTGATACTTTTGCTACGGGGAGAACAAAATCTCTCAAGTGGCGAAAATGGCAGCTAAAACAGCTGTGGTGGATGATTGAGGACAATGAGCAGAAAATCCTCGACGCACTCGCTCTGGATCTTGACCGACACGAGTTGGAAAGCATGGCTGCAGATCTGCTCGGAATCAAAACCAACATTCTTGAGCATCTGTCCCATGTCGAAGATTGGGCAAAGGACCAGCCTGTGAAAGGATCCGGGTTCATTTTTGGAACTTTGGGCAAGGCGCGAATCCGCCAGGAGCCCCTCGGTGTGGTTCTCATAATTGGCGCATGGAATTTTCCGTTTCTCTTGACCCTCTTACCTTTGATTGCTGCCATTTCTGCAGGCTGTGCAATCATGATAAAACCCTCTGAGCTAGCTGTGGCATCTCAAAATGTCATGTTTGACCTTGCCAGCCAATATCTTGACCCATCAGCCATTCGGCTTATTACTGGGGGTCCTCAAGAGACGACAAGACTGTTGGAGCTCAAATTCAACCACATCTTCTTCACTGGCTCTACCAAGGTTGCTAAGTTTATTGCTGCCGCGGCTGCCAAACATCTCACACCGACTGTCTTGGAACTCGGTGGTCAAGGACCAGCCATTGTGACAGACACGGCAGACATTGACAATGCTGCTAAGCGGATCGCTTACGCCAAGTTCGCCAATGCCGGGCAAATCTGCCTATCAGTCAATCATGTTTTTGTGGATCCCAATGTCCATGACGAATTTGCGAAAAGACTGATCCATTGGAGCACAGTATTTGCAGGCGATAAGAAGAGCAGCCCTATGTGCAGCATCATAAATGATCGCAACTTTAGTAGGCTTTCAACACTCCTAGAAGAGACAGATGGCAAGGTTCACTCCGTGTGGCAGGCGGATGAGGAGAATAACAGACTGGGTTCGACAGTTGTGACGAATGTGACAATGCAAGGTAAGTATCCAGGACGTCGGATTGTCAAAAGGTCCATTTCTAATAATCACAAACCAGATCCACTTCTTAGTGAGGAACTCTTCGGACCTATCTGTCCTGTTATAAAAGCAACTTACCATGAGGCAATCCAGGCAACAGCGTCGTAAGCAAGCTCATGCAACAAAGTTTTCGTATGGTACACTGAATCCTGTCACTCGCTCAGCGGGCCACATCCTCTTGCGATTTACATTTTTAGCAAGGATCAATCCGAGATCAACGAAAGTAAGCTTCAAATCTATTGTTTTTGTTCCAATTATAGCCGCTGGGCATGGAGGCTGAGTCTAAATTCCAGTTCTGCAAAACACCAATTCGGGCGGTGTAACGGTCAACGATGTCATGATGCATTACGGTGTTCCCGGAGCTCCATTTGGTGGAGTGGGCGACTCAGGAATGGGCTACTATCATGGGCAGTATGGGTTCCTGGCCTTCTCACACCAAAGGACGGTTTTCGAAATGCCTTCCATACTAGCTAAGCTGTTGGAGTTTCGCTATCCCCCGTACGATATGCGCCACAAAGGGAAATTGGCAGTTAAAAACAACCTCGGGTTCCGACGAGGTGAAGGAATGGAAGACCAGGAGGTTGGCGGTGGAAGCACCATGCGTGCGATTGGCCTTGGTCTACTCGCAGTAGCGATTGTTGGGCCTATGGCTAGGACGTGGTTGAACATCAATGGCGGTCCATTAAAGTCATTGCTTGGACGCAACTAGGATTTCTGTGTATATATTAATGCATATTTTGCACAAGGGGGATTAATGCAACGTGTTCAAAACTTCATACACTATTTAAACAGATCTTTAAGTTTTACAACACGAACCACACATGCGAGTCCATCTAGATTCTGGTTATAACATTAGTAATCTCCGTCTCGAACTTGCCCATTTCCGTTAGTTGCATCTACATTTAAGACTCTAAGAAGGAGGTTATTCGCAACATACGAGGAAATCTTCTCCAATTATCTCGACAAGTCAAAAAAAAAAAAAAAGTATCCATCAATTACGTGTCGAAGCGTAATTGACTGACGAGCTAATGGCGGATGACTCTCTGAACCTGGAGGCAATTCCAACCCCCTGAGTGATGAAACGGCGCAGGCAATTAATTGGAGGCATAATAGAGTTCCGCTAGAGAAGAAGGTGGAGGTGCAACTAATAAAAAGGACACGAGATAAATAAGTCGGTGAGAAATCGCTGACGTGGACAAATCCGGCTAGGATATGTGTGAGAAAAGTCTGACTCAGGGCAAATTGAAGTGGAGGTGCAAATGGGAGGGGACCTCGGCTTCTGTCAGAAAAATCTGAGCAGGATGATTTAACTGGAGTGGCCATATTAATAACTAGGCGGGGGGCGTCCGGGGCTGGATAATTGATGAGATCTGATAACAGATACAGTAAAACATGTCTATAACGATTATGCTATATAGCGATTTGACCCCCATAAGTATCTTTTCTCCACTCTTTACATATTCGTAGAGAAAAGAAACTTCCTTTTTATAGCAATTTTCCCTTTTATTTTTATTAGTAATACATATAAAATTTTCTTGAGGCCCCATATTTACCGTATCCTAATTAGCAATTCTCACTTTATACTAATACAAGCGGGTCTATTTAGGCAGTGTATTTTAACGATAATCGCGTTGTAACGATGCAAATCTGTGTACACGAGATATCGTTATAGACGTGGTCTACTGTATCAGATTCAGAAGCATTGAAATGCGAATCTATCGTATATCTTGACCCTGCGGTTGCTAGTCCAACATTTTAGGCATAAATCCCTATTCCAATTGAGCGGGAGTAGCATGAATTAGAGAGATAGTACTGCTGAACGCGTTTCTGGCTGTTCGGTTCATCCCCTCGACCCTTGCACACTCATCACGTAAAATGACCAAGACATTCGGCACTCTCCTTTTAACAATGCTTCGCTAATATTCAACACAGCTGATATGGATTTAACCAAAACCTTATTCTCATCACAGTCAACGAGGGGCTCATTTGCTCTGACCGTCGCATGTATTGCTTCCCCAAAAACATGAAGGAGACCCCTCATTAAACTGCCAAAAAAAAAAAGTAATTACGCGTTCCGTTCCGGACGGGGCTGAGTTCATGAGTTGATTATGGATCATTAAGTTTAAATGCATCCCTACATCTATCTTTCCGAGCCTGGCAGGTGGGGGCGTCTGAACTTGGGTGCTATTCCACCTCGGTCTCGTCTGCCGAAACATCCACAGAGATCAAGGCTCAAGCCAAACAGGAGTGCAGAAACGTCTTCAGAGCCGTCATCTCAAGGCTGAAAATAGACTTTTCAATCAATTCTACAACCGAATCCAGGATCTAGCATTGAACCACCTCAAGGGCAACGAAAATCTTACGTCAATAACGCCTCGCACACGGTGATTCCTTGGCAGTTCCTACTCGTTCACTTGACTTGGTACCAGCCAAATCTACAGGTCCATGTCGATAATGACTCCACCTCGACCACATATTGCGAAACCACGTGGTTTGTTGACGTAGAATGTTCTACCCAGGTTGCTGTCACTGGACTTGGCGGTCTTGGCCTCAACGCCGTCAAGGTTTCGGTACCAAACAGATCAGTATGAGTCAGTGTGGATAAATACGAAGGTACGAAAAAAGAAGAAAAAATTCGGCAAATTCATCTATAATTCTTTGAATAATTTAACACATTTGACTTTTTTTCTTGGGGGTAGGGGGGAGTTGATATTAAATCCATGGAAATTCAAGTGGCTCTCAGACTCCATCACATTTGTTAAGCTCACGGGTACGATGGCGCTAGTTTGGCTTGACGCACCGACGATTGAGATTGCCACATTCATCATAGTCAATCGGCCGGCCATGGTTCAGCTATTCTACAGGACTCCTGTGAGGATCTAAAGGGGTGGTTGAGGTTATTGTCCACAGGCTATATTGAACCACGACTTACAGAAACTGCATCCCAAGACTTGTATCAATGGTTTCTTAATCTATCAAGACAAGAAAGTCAACAGCGGACCACAAATGAAAACTATTCTGTGAGTGACGTAATGAATTTCTTCCAAGATCACTTCTGGAAACTTTTTCTGATTCTAAACATGGCTTTTGATATAATGCAAGCCCCTCACATGTCCCAGCAATGGCCTCGGGTGGTTTCCCCGTGACGCAAAGCACAGTCGCCCCGCAGCATCTCCACCGGCGACAGGGAGGTGGGAGGTGGGTGGTGGGTGCACAGGAAGTCCGACGGTATTTGGAGTCGCGTGAAACCGCTAAAATGGAAATTAAGGTTACGAGGTCTGTCGTCATTAAGGAAACAACGGAATCCTTCTGCGATGTCAAATCCCACCTACGATTTCTCTCACCAGAAAGGCCGATTCTACTCGTGATGCCTTCCTCTGAACACAGCGACGGAGCCAATTCCAAGGCCGGTCCAGGCCGGGCCGCCCGGGGCGTCAACAAGAAGAGAGCCACGCCGGTCCAGGCGGAGCGGCGTAGGGCCCAGAACCGCATCTCGCAGCAGTGTCTCCGCGAGAAAAACCTCGCGTACGTGCGCCATCTGGAAAATGTCACAGAGGCGCTGCAGGCCTCAAAGGACGCCAATAACAACGACCGCTATTCCATGCTGCTCGAGGTCCATCTCAAAGTTGTCGACGAGAATCGCAGGCTAGAGGAGGCCCTATTTCGACTGCGGAAAAAACTTCTTAGTCTCAGCAATTCCGCCTCATCCGCCGCAGGTAGGTGTGCTCCCGCCGTGCCTCGCCAACTAGTAATCGAACCATCGCAGAGGACCCCATCTTTGATACCCTCCTGGGCCGTGAGAATAGGCCCTCGGGGGGCGATGATTCACTTGACCCCTCGTTCGATTTCTCTCCTGAAGGTTCTTTACCACTCGAGGTGACGGGGAACCAGCATACCCCTCCCCCTGTCGATCAAACGACCACCCAAGGCGGAACAGTGTATCAAGACAATATGCTGGGCCACAACTTCGACTCATGTCTGCAGCAAGATAGCAACATCGGCGGTTTGGATGAGCTTTTATCCAGCAACAATACCCTGGCGTTTGAAAACCTCACGTCGGTCCAGCTTGTTCCCGTGCCCAGAGCTCCACTCCAGAATCAAGACCGACTTTACATTACCTGTACCACCACGTTCAGTCAAACTATTCTCAGTGCATGCAAAGAATGGCTCCAGAGAACATCAAGTGAGCAAATTCCATGTCCGGAAATCAAGGAGAGGCGAATCGAAGATGTTTCGCGCGCTGCCACTCATTTATTAGCAACGAGGACAGGGCTGGAATCTTATATATATGGTTTGGTAAGCTGAAAATGCTGCATCCCTCACACTCTGCTTGGACTAACTTACAGCTAGAATGGCGCCTTGCACATTGAAAAACTGTTCGGGTGGAGGCTGGGCGCGAACGACCGCAATATTGTGCCCAAGCCGTTTCGGCCCACGCCTCTGCAGACTAGGCGCCCACAGCATCTCATGGGAATCGATTTGTTCAACTGGCCCGAGATTCGAGATCAGCTACTGCTAGAAGAACCTCGATTAAATGTAGACAGCTTAATGCGTGACCTGACACTTCACTCCGTCATCGAGCAGCCACAACATGGTGTAGCTGTTGGCATCTACGACCTGTTCCAAAACCACATCACGCCTAACAAATCCAAGGAGATAGCCACACCCTCCGAGCTTCGACTAGGTAAATCTTGGTTGTTTGACCCATCGTGGGTGTTTTACGACGTCGACATAAAAGCCCACCGCTTCCGCGGGCTGACATCCGATCCTTTGCTTGAGGCACTAGTCGGAGAGCTAGACCGGCGAGTGCAGTCGCTGAGATCGGGAACTTCGAGTGGCGAGATTGACCTCAACTGGCCCCGAGGCGACAAGTTTCAGAGAAACGAAGTTGCCCTTTTCTTTGGGCTGGACAATATGAGCGAATGGAAACTGAGCAAAGAGTTTGCTGATAAGTATCCATTTTTAGATTGCTCGTCTGGTAAGTTGGCTTTTCAAGTGCATAAACGATTGGTGTAGAAGCTGACATTGTATCACAGCCATCTCTAGATTTAAGACTGTTCCTGCATCGACAATTTTCGGTGCAATGTGATGCGACGCATCGTTCATGTATCAATGGCCAATGCTCGACAAGCTGGTATCATTTGTAATACACTATCATGATTGATTGAATCGTGTTGTATTGTATGTAATAAATAATATATCGCATATATTGCTTAATCATACTTGGCCAGCCGGGTGGCTCTACCCCTTGGAATCGCATCCAGGGAGAGTTGAATTCTCAACTCTACCCCTCAATAACCAAACTATGTCTTTTGCCATTACATTTATTAACCGCGGCTATAAGACTGCCGAAACGGACCTACGGGGTAACTCTATTCCTGGCTGACATAAGTTAATTTGGGTAACCATCAGCACCCGACACCTATCTGGGAGACCCTTGCTGACCCCGACGTACATCTAACACAACGTTCGATCTTGGCCTGTTTTCAAACAACTCATGAAAGCTGATTTCTAACGCATACAAGATATTAAAGCATGCTTAATGTACACTGGACGTTTGATTTTCTCAGTTATTGTCCCCTATCCCTTTATTATTGCCGAATACTCCATAGCATAACTCATTTGGTATACCAATCGTATTCCATTCTACGCGTTGTGATATTCTGCATTATGGAGGTCCTTTACCGTATCCGCGACAAGTTCTTTCCAAAGAAATGGCCTCCAGCTGACTGCTTTGTGGGCAAGATGGTCGTCATTACTGGTGGAACATCGGGTCTATGTCTGGCAGCCGCCAAACACTTTGTTCGACTTGGAGCACATGTAATCATTACCTGTCGTAGCCCATCGCGTGGAAAATTGGCGGTCCTAAGGATTGAGGACTTGTGTGAGGTTCAGAGCCAAGGCAAGGTTGTGATGATGGAATTGGACATGGGTTACAGCTCATGAGTGTAAGGATACATCTTGACTTCCCAGTTGTTAGGATCAAGGTTTTCTAAGGAAAAAGGCATCAAGATTATTTCTATTGGGCTGCATGAGGCTATTGGAGATATATATTGGATTTAAATGGCCATTGGGTATTGTAGCCTAACTGCTAACTTTGCTGTGTGAAGCTTATATTGTGCTGGCTGGGGCCACGATTTGGATACCTCTGTGGGTTGAAAAACTGGACATCTAGGATATCAAATAAAAAATTTAATACATACTGGAGTCGCCACAGCCAATGTTGTAGTGTCCCATGCCACAGTCAGTGCGACAAGGGAAAGCATGAGGACAGACATATAAAATGAGAAGGGATTCTTAGGTTTGGATGGTAGTGGCTGTGATTGCGCAGACTGATTAGGACTGGCGTTGCTGTCTCGGCTCGCCGTGGGTGGCGGCGCTTGCGCCGCACGTTGACTCTGACGTGGTTGCTTGTGGCTATCTTGCGGCGAAGAGGATCTAGCGTTTGCCGCATTTCCAGTTTCGACGGCCGTAGGAACAAGTTCCATAGCTTCTGGCATTGTGGTGATGATTGTATGCGAGAGCAGGGAGACGCAGCGGTGGGATGGCGAGATGATGAGAATCACTATTTCGAGAACCAGAGACTATCCGAAAGGACCCGAGCTACCAAATACGGTGCTGACATTAATGCACCTGCTCTGCAACATGAGTTTAGCTTGTTGGTAGTTCATCGCTTGTTGTATGATACGAAATGCGGGCCGAAGGGTGGGCGGAGCGGGCTGCGGAGCAACTCTCTCTCCAGGTCAATCGGAAAGACAGGCATGGGAGTATCCTAGTCGCTGATGTCTGGTGGTACGGTGCTAGATTTACCCCAGTCATTGGCGCAAGTAAAGCAACGCAGACAGTGCCTGCTTACTTGTGGGCCCTGTATACCTTGGTAGACCTCTACCAATTGTACAAAGGTGTAGCTGTAGGTGTTGGTTGGGGGCAGATGATGTGACTACGAGTCGCTTGCTGATGAGCTGCGCAATACGCATGGACTATGAGACCACAAGTAATCCTGAGCCATAGGGGTCGGATTTTGCAGATGAGAGATACTCGTGTAAACGAATGCTCTAGACTTGAGTGGCCACCAATACTGCCGAATGAGGTAGTTATTGGTGTATTTCCAGCGGACGCGAGAGGACCCGAGGGATTGCCGACTAGATACGCGCCTCCATTTCCCATGAGACCCTGGCGAGCACTGCCTAAGAAGCTAGTCTATGATCTACGTACGGGAGAGGGGAAATCTGTGGGTTTTTCTGTTATCGAGATGTCAGGGAAAGTAAATGGAGAGGATCTCGTCAGAATTGGCAGTCAATGCATACGCAACTACAGAAACTATCCAATCATATCTTGACTATCACCAGTTTGCCGTGTGAGATGAGTTGGTAGCCTGCTCTAATGCTAGCAACCATTGGATAAGATGGTGCGCCACCATAGACTGCGAAGCGAGCGTGATTCGAGATCATGCAACGCATAGTCTTGGTGCAGAGTATGACACCTAAAATCTGTATGTCAGCGTGCTAAAAGACAGATAAGCTAGAAAAAGAGGAAATGTTCAATCTTACCTCCAGTTGAACCTCGCGCATTGCTAGACATGTGAAGTCGAATAGCAATATCTTTTTCTAGGCCTATCTCGGCTATGCGTCTTGCGCCGCTAGGACCAATAACGCCGGTACTATGGGCTTCGTCGATGATGAACTGAGCATTGCCCAATGGAAAAAGCTCCTTCACCACCTGCATCATCTCCTGGAGGGGGCATACGTTGCCATCCATGCTATAAACCGACTCGACGCAGGTTAGGATGCACCGTGTTCCAGACTGAAATTCCAGTTTGCTACCTTTGAGATCAGTCAAGACATCACGCAAGGATTCGACGTCGTTATGATGAGATTGAGTCAAACGCCCTCTTGTGGCCTTGTGCCATCCTGATTGTTAGTAACCTACATTGTTTTTTTTTTCGCTTTATCAATATTTAAACTAATCAGGGAAATTATTCGGTATGATTCCTTGCAGTCAAAGATATATATTTAAACAATAGTTTCGGTGCCAAAGTTAAATCGACCTTTTGGCAGTGTGGATTATGTACAATTCATTCGAGATGCGATGGCCATAAATTGATATTGCGACTCTCAATTACTCCATACCTTTCCAGCACCCACTCATTCATTCCCTTTTGCAATGCTTTCGCAAACTCGTAGTCATATTTCTCTAGTTCACCAAATGATGCCAACGTCGCATCCCAGGTCAGCCAGTTCTCTGCCATCACACCCTCAGGTGCTCGCAGAATGCCCGTCGCTAATTTGACAATATGATCCTCATCACCAGGCCGCTGAGCACTGTAAGATGTAAATATTGTCGCTCCACATGTTCCGCAGAACGATCTGGTGACCCCCTCTGATGACTGAAATGTCTTTGCGGTTCCAATGAGGAGGCCACTCTTAATTGGAGGCTCGCACATAGAGAGAGGAACAATCATCCAACCCACCACATGGCCTCCATTGATGAGGCGGGACTCATCACTTACGTCAAAGAAAGCATACCATTTCGAGTTGTCCTTTTGAGGCACAAACATGGAACAGTATCCGTCGGTTAGGACTTTCTGGTTTGGGCGCTGTATGGTGAAGGAAACACCACCACATTTACATTCCACCCGAAGGCGCTCCTTGCCGTCTTGACCAAACTCGAGCCTTGAATCCACAGTCTTGGCCCTAGGATCATCATCACTGGGGTTCCAGTTGGAAATAGCACGGTTACCAATGCGCTTCAGTAGTTTGGATATACCGCCATCCTTTGCAGAGTTGCTGAAGTTATGCTTGAGAATATGGAAATACTGTGCACCATCTATGAAGATGGATGTGGCCGGCACCATAGTTCCCTTCTCAACCCCTATGCACCCGATATGACAGCCACATGTTGAACAAAAATTCCATTTCCAGTCTTTATTACCAATGAGGTAGCTAGTCATGGCATGTTCCGACGATGGTGACACAAACGTGGCGACGGTGCCCAAGGGGAAGTAATTGTGGAAGATGGCCGGCATGCCCGAGGCATACCTGCAAAGACTGCAATGGCAGAGATGAGTGAGAAAAGGGAGCGAGGAGGTTGGTACGTCGACTGTGAAATGGACAGAGCCACAGAAGCACTTGGCTTCCAGTGTCTTGGTGCTGGGCTCTGTCATTTCTGCAGGTCTCGCGGGTAAAACGAGGCGAGTTTGGCTCTTTCTAAATCTGACACAAAGTGATTTATAATGATGGATTTTTTGTTGCTTCGGCTCGGGTCGGCTTCTTGCTCGGTTTTGGCTGCCGCTACGTCCCCTCAACAAGGGTTGACTTGTGAGCATCGGGCGTAGCGAGATCGGCCGGCCATCTAGAGACTACAAAGCAGGAGGGGTGTGTAAGGAAAAGATTCTGAGCAAGCTGCAACACCTTGGTTAAGGATTAGAGATTAGAGATTACTACCCTGGGCCGTCCTCAACTGCCTTATTCTGTAATGCATTCAAATCCTGTCGCCCTGTACAGCGAAAGGGCTCTTATCTCTAAAACATCATTTTGCCATTGGTCTCCGCATTCGGAAGCCGAACCGGAGCCGGGGCTTCGAATCCTAACCAAGTGGAGTGAGTAAATCAGTGGGCCAGCCTACAGGCAGAGAAAACCACGAATACTCATCCATTGGCAACAGACACGTGGAATTTACACATTTCTACGAGGTACAGCAGCTAAATAGTGTCCCGGCCAGAACAACATGTTGATTAATATATATATAAATATTATTTCAACAAATGGGTCATCATGGGGTCGGCATTCAGAAGGCATATGCTCCTGTAAATATCAAAAGATGGCTGTGATTCCACATGCATTAAGAAGCTCTTGATTTCTGTAACAATGGAAGGGTTCTATCTAGATCTCTTATAGCTGCTGTTGCTGTTAGCCGTTGGAGGCTACCGCTGAGGGCGGCAGCCGGCTTCGGGGTAATAAGGTTCGATCGGCATGACGATCTCGACTTGACCTTGATGCTCAATTGGCCGGGCTCGTGTGTTATTTTTTTATGGTGTTTTGGGGCCGACTGTGGCCTTACCCATCTTCCAAACATGTTAAGTCTGATGCCGGGTATTCCGGGCATCTGAGCTACGTTACAGCCGTCGATTGAGGCTATTGAGCCCACCTGTGAGTTTGACAGTAAATATTTCCTTCAGATACCATTCACAAGACCATTCAACACAAGCTCACTAACACATCATTGTTGCATTGCTTGCAGACACCAAAGAATATAATTCTGAACATATCTACCATATTTGGTACAGGGATATTATCCTTGTAGATGCCCTGCCAAAGGGGCATTAATTTCACAATTATCCTCGCGTCTTATGCTAGCCGTTGTGCTACTGTTTACGCCGTCCAGTGAAAGTAACTCCATAACAAGCGAGAGGATCAAAGGGACAAATCGCGTCTTGATTTGCATTCGACTTATGCGTGAAATTTGACATTGGATATCCTTGCTAACTAACACGCCTACGCCAAAGCTAGCTGCCCAAGAGACAGACTTGGGTGGGAAAGAAAAGGATGGCTTTGGTTCATAGTTCGCTCATTCAAGCAGTTCCAAATACTTATATCATCACAAGATGGGAATGGTGCATTTGTGGCCTGTACAACCCACCAAGTGTCGCGTCATTCAATCATGTGAGAACCATGTCGCGATTAGTCAGCAATAAACATGGCCTGTCTCTCACGACATGGTTGCCTAGTGTTGCTCACCTATGTTGAACAAGTCGAAAACAAAGCCGAAATGGAACAAAATACCAATTCTGCCACATTTATAGGCCTCCCTTCCCATCTCCGGGAGCGTATCTACCTTGAAACAGGATTGATCTCTGGCTGCACCGTTTGGCTGTCCCAAATTGAACATCTCTGGGCCGATTGGCGTGACACCGACAAGCATTCTCATCAATTCAGTTTCAGTCTTCTTCACACCTGCTACACCACTCGTTTCGAAGTCACTAAGCTTCTCCTCTCACGGAATCGTATTCATGTTCCTGAATTCAACCTTGAGCATGGTCTTGAAACTCTCTATTACCTGCCGTCTGAGATTATTGCGGGTTTCACCGATTTAGCTGTTGAGCTATACAAGCAAGAGAAATGGGTGATGAACACGAAGGATGGAGTGGGTAACAGAAACATTTTTCTTTGGCAACGTATGATCACTCGCATAATATCGCTTTCGAAACCGCAATCACTATGTCTTCAATTGACGTGTGACTTGGGGGAGAGTGCCGAGATCCTGTCCCTGCTTGAACCCCTTCTCCGTTTTCCGGGCCGTCTCAAAGATATGGAACTGCGACTGTTGAATTCAAAACAGTACCGGATATCTGCAAGAGCCAGGGAGGCTGCTATTGCCATCTTGGGCCAGCATTCCGCTGTGAGAAACCAGCCTTTTCGCTATTTTGACCTTCCAGAAGAGATCAGACGACATATTCTACAATACACTGATCTCGTCACGCCTTACCGCTACGTTGAGTGGAAGCATGGACGTGGGTTCTATACTGAAACTCCACAATGCAAGGCCAAATTGACGTGTCCCGATCCAGACTGTGATCAAGTTCACCGTGGGAACCGATTTGCCGATTGCCAGAGATGCCCTATCCGCCAGTCCTCCGTTATCTGCAACCGCTTTCATAGCGTCTACTCAACCCAATGCCAATGCTGGGTGCCGCCCGATTATCTGTTTCTTGTCAGCAAGGCTATGTCCGAGGATGCGCTTTCTGTGTTCTACGCGGCCAATCACTTGGTTGTCACTCCCTCCTTGGTTTCCAGCCTAACCTGGCGAACTCTCAACACTCGCCTATGTGCCTCAAGGTTTATTACCAGAAACATGGAACCAGATGTGCTATCTCATCTTAGAAGACTAGAGTTAGTCATGCCACCATTAAAAGCTTGCTTTCAGCCCTCGGCATCTAGCCCCATCCTTCGTGACTGGCGTTTTGCAGCTCAACATCTCGCCATGAATGCAAATTTGTCCAGTATAACTCTCATCATACACATTTCATTAGAAATATCCAGTCACTCATATTTGTCAACGCGTCAATCCGAATATGCCGGCTGGCGCAACAACGTACGACTAGGTCTCTCTTCATCGGGTGACGATATGGACTCGAGACTGAGGGCCCACAAGAAGCTTCTCAAGCCACTACGGGCATTGAAAGGTCTGAACCAGTTTTTCGTTCATCTAGAATGGCCATGGCATTGGTCTCCTGACTCTCGCTCCCAATGGAACCGGATCCATGAATTTGCATCCAGAGATAAGCTAGCAGGCGAGGTCGACGAGATGGAATTATGGCTGGAAAGGTTTGTCATGGGCGAGGACTACAGCAGTCATGCCATAGGAAAGAAAAATGAGATGCCTAGTCATTGGTTGTACGATTTTTGGGATTACGATGGGCTCAGCGGAGGGCCTCGATTGCCTTGATCTCGGCCACTGAAGTCCAAACATAGTTAGCGTCCATTCATTCATTCACGAGAAGCATGACACATGATTCATCTAAAGCAAATCCAAAAGTATTTCTTTCTTACGAGATTATAAACCACACTTTTCGGCCCATGGTGCTCATTTGATCTCAACTATACCCAGATCAAGCTCCTTGAGAACCTCACAAGCCTCATCCCATGTATCATCTCCCTCGTACAGCTGACTTCTGAGATAGGTCCAGGTCATCCTCTGTAATGCCGCGAGACGTTGCGGGTACTCATCCTCGTGGCCTTCTGCCGCATCCCACCCACTAATTCCTCCAAAGGTATGGTGGCCAGCCTTGAGAGAAAATGCATGCTTTGGGCCAGGTGCAGCCGTGTACGGGTCCAAGTGCCAGTCGGCGCCTCGGACGGTCAGGTGTGGCCTCACATCCTCGTCTCCCCAGACAATGAGGGCCGGTGTGCGCATAGTGCTAAAGTCGGCATCGAAGAAAGGGACCATGTTGTGTCCATTTTCGGAAAGATTCTTGTCCCCACTTCCAGTGCCTCCAATGATGACTCCAGCCTTGATGCGACTCTCGAGATGCTCCGTCTTCACACCATCACGGGGGTCCGTGTTGACCGCGCCCAGGAGGATGCTGTCATTGTCCAATGGAAAGTTGAGAGACTTGGAGCTCAAATGGGTGGGCTGGATGACTGCAAAGCCATGAGCGGAGCAGCGCCACACCACTCAACTATCCTACAAATGCATGGAGATAATTGTGACCGGAAAATTTCAGTTTTCAAGAGATCAAGAGACCAAGTACACACAGGTATCTATTATTATTAATATGGGTTTATTTTGTTTTAATTATGATGTTGCTCTAGTCGCTTTGCCTTCTTTCCCATGTAAACCTTCTTCACCACCTGTCTAATTGTTTGGGTAGCATAGTCGGAGAGATTAGACTCTGCAGTGTCGAATAGTTCTTGAACCTGCTCTGGAGTCCAAACTAGATTATATGAGGTCGAAAATGACGCTTTCTATAGAAAAAAGTTAGCTTGCATTTTATTTTACGCTTGGTAGACTGGGAACGGGAGTACTTACCGACGGGTTGTATCCTGTTTTCACCGCATTTGGCAAAAGAGGACAGTAGACAATGTAGATTTCATCGCCGTTTTGTCTCTTGCCTCGGAAAACCCGAGCATAGCGGTCCAAAAATCTCGACTCGATATCTGCTTCCGCCGATGAAATTTCTTCGGCAGGATTGGGAAGGCGACGGCTCGGGGAATCGTACAATTCAGTCTCCTCTTCGAGCTGAATTTTGCAGTCTTCTGCGAAATTGTGAAGACGTTGCACCGCAGAGTTTCTCTGAACATCTGAAGAGGCGTCAAATGCTAGAATAATATCGGCACCACGTTCCGGTCGTGCCAAGATATGATTGGGCAAGTTGTTGGACATGCCGCTGTCCATTAGTCTTACACGTCCTTGAGCTTCCCAAGGATCAAAATCGGGCTTTTGTTTTCCGTACATGACTGGTTGCAAAGCATCATTTGGTACACTTTTCGATTGAGTCGAAAACGACCGCCGCTCGGCTGTTACTTTTGCCATGACTCTGTCTCCACTCCAAGAAAGGTTCAAATGAAGCCTTGGCAAATCGGAAATGCCAACCTCATCTCTAAACCTCTTTGTAAAGTCCACAGGGTGGTTGAGAGAGTTGAAATTTGGCTGTAGCCAAGAAGTTGCGGGGTGAACTGAGGTGCTGACCACCAAGTGCTCCCACGATACCGAGTAAAACCTACTCAACGCTTTGTACGCCGCAGACTTTGCCGCCCAGACGCTTGATAGGTAACGAGCCACAATCTTTTTGCGCTGGACGGGATCTTGCATCCCAATAAGCAATTTGTTGAGCTCCTCCCATTCCTTGGCCGTGAAGACGCGCTGTGCTAGCCGGTCCAGATACTTTCCCCTGGACAAAAGCGCCATGTCGGATAAGGATGACGCATCTAGTTCACTCATGCCCGTGTGGTACGCATGAGAACTCCAAGATCCAAGACTGTCAATCTCTACTGTGGGACTTTTCCCCATTCCATAGAATGGATTGGGGTCATGCCCTGCGCGAATCGGGTTGCCCCATAATCTTTCCCACCTCTTCATGCTCATGAATCGATTGGCTGCAAAGAGTATTCGGGACATGGCAGTACCTTTTGGGAACGAAGCTAGTAGCGCAGAGATGTATGAGGTTAGTGGACTTGCTGGCGCACTTGTGCATTGTCCAATTAATAAGGATAGAGATTGTTCAGGGCGCCGATCGACAGATTTTCCAGACACAAAAGTGCGACCCCAAGCCCAAGTAGGAATATATCTCTGAGTCTCGACGCATCCTATCTCCAGCGGTGAAATCTCAAACCATTGATACAATCCTGGATAATGGGAGATGTCGGGTCTTTCTTGGCGGGAATCGCGGGATCGGGGTAATTTCAAAAGGTCCGACTCATGCTGTGTGAGGGACTGTATCGGGGGCTGGCCTTTGCTGATAGACGAATCTCGGTTGGCCCTTACGCCGGATGAATTGCTGGGTGCCCGCCTTACTGCTGTAAGAATTGGCATAGGTTCGGCTCCAATATTGATTCCGGAGCGAGTCCACACCTTGGATAGTTGAAACGAAGCCCGGCTCAGTCTCGCCCCTGGCTGTCGGGAAAGAAATTGATACGTGGTGATCAATGTCGCATACAGATCCATAATTCCAAGCCCGATGATACTGCATTGGGCCTTTCGCACGAGAGGCCCAAGAAGAAAATAGGCCCCTTTGCTACTTCTGATGACAATATCCATTGCGGAAATGCTGATGGGGTGAACAAGCTCTTTTGCGACCGATAGGTAATGCTGAGTTAGTCTGGAAATATCTTGACCAGCAATGGTGTAGTAAGCTCCCAACGTCCAGCAGCTTCCACTCACACCTGCTGTCCATGTAATACAATCCCATAGCTGGGACTTTTTTGAAGCTGAGATGAAGGCTGAAAAGCCATACATGGCTCTATAACCCCCACCGGAGCCCCCGAGGGCCACAAGAGGGACATCTCGCGGGTCAACAGTTTCGCCTGGAGCCAAGTCAAGAAACCGATGGAGAGAGTTTGAGCCACGGGAAGATATTCTCTGCTTCCGTAGTTGAATGAACTGTTCTTCTTCCGGATGCAAGGATGATGAGCACCTAACAGTGGCATCCCAGGCGAGTTCGGGGTAAGTCTTGAAGTCCTTGTCGTCTCGCCGCAGAAGACTCTTGATTTCGGCGAGATCAATTACCCTGTTTCGCCACCGACTGACAACTCTCTGTAACCCCGAGTCAAGATTCGATTGAAGATTAGACTCGCCGTGACAATTTGCACTGGGTGAGGCGAGAGAGCACCCGTGGCTATGGAGAGAAACCAGCCGCGGCCCTCCTCGTGCGAGTCGGCGCCGCAAGCGATTGCGGCGAAGCTGCCCCTTCACATGGGAGATGGCCGAGGAAACAGGGGTCGTCTCGAAGAGCGAGACCAGGGCGCACAGACAGTACGCTTTGACATACAGGTATGCCGGGGACTGGCGGACTGCTCTGAATATCACCATGGTCTCGGAGATGAGGGAAACGGCATCGGCAATGGCGTGGAAGATTAGATTTCATGTTGTCTACGCGGAAAAACATGAGGAATTAACATTTGGAAGTCCAGACTGAGTGGATTTTGCCATCGCGCGGCTTGTGTTGACTTTAATACGCTTCGTGCCATTCGCTGATCTTGTACGGCCCACGTGCGCCACGTGGGTGGCGATGGCCAATCCGCAAAGCCACACTCAAACACATCGCGTCAACCAGAGGTGAAGTCTAAAAAAAGAACAAGAAAAAAGAACAAGAAAAAGAAACGATAACAAGATACGGCAAAATGTGAAATGTTGGGTGGATTTGTTGGTGATGCGACCGGTGCCTGCTCCGTCTAAATGTTGCAAGAGTATACGGTGTTGAACCGTCGACGGTGTAATTGGGTCAAGATGCAGCTGTCTGTGAACTAAGTTGACTAATGCATGGCTAATTTAAGGAACCTGGGCCATTTCTCCTTTAATTTTCAAGTATTTCATTCGCCAATCCAACAGCCATCCGACAACTACCCAGTGCATGCTACTTTCTAGCAGCATTAGAGAGGCAAGGCGTTAGAGGGCAGCTAGAAGAGCAATCCCAACACTAAAAATACTGAAAATTCCTCTACTAAGCGTTAAAAATATATAGTTTGTAACCATGGGCAAGGAACTGTAGTATTTTTGAACTTTGGGGAGCCAATTGTACTACACATGAGATGAAACTCATTCAGAACAGCATGGCAAAGGTTGACACATATTCGTAATTGATGGGGAGTAACTTGGTATCGCTGTACAGCGCTCAAACTCCCTCTGATTTGACGCCTAGTGAGCTAAACTCGGCAAACCGTGCGCATCGATCGAGTTTGCCCTCGGCATTTCCATGTACTGCATGGCTACGAGCCAGCAATACTACTTCTGGGAAAACGATCAGCAGAGCTAGTATTTGATATTAGTGCATTTTGTTGGAATGCCTCTGGTGTGGCGAAAAGAAGAGAGGTCGCACAAGCTGGGCCAGGCCGACATGATGGATACACAATCTCACAATGTTTTACCATCTCCAACGAGATCTGCATCACGTCACGACCTCCAAGGGCCCCAAGACATGTCTCAGAGCAAGGTATCTCGTGGTATGGACACAGTGGCAAAATTGTTTCGGTAGGCCTGCTATTTGAGTGCAGTCTCGATTTTCCGCCCAATTCCTTCCCCCAGTAAGTCTAGGAAAAATGGTTTCAGTAAGGCTAAAAGTAAAACAAGCCGAACTTTAAAGTAAAAGATTCCCCAAAAGAGCTTTTATCAGCTCACGCGATGGCGAAGAGCCGACTTCCGCCCTTCCCGCTATGGCGGGGTGATGTCTGGACTGAGCCGTCGGCAGCGACAAGTCTCTACGCTTGGACGCGGAGTGAACCGGTAACTGCGCTTGGAATATTTCAGCTGGGCCTTTAAACGAAGATCAACCCTCTTGATGCCATTAACACCGATGATTGTGGCTGCTTATAAGAGGAATTCACTGCCAAGTGCTTGCAGATATGATGTTTGGGTCGCTTTCATTGGATAGGCAAGGGCCTGTGGAGCAGCTTGGGTATTGTATCTACAGTCCGACAGGCGATAATTTTTGTAGTGGGTTTTCCTAATTGATTTGGTGTGGTTTCATCATCAAATCGTCATATCACTTCATTGGTCGGGGTTCAGTGGCTATGGAATTAATGATAGTGGCATCATCTTCAGCTGGTCGCATGTCTAATCCGCATTGTTGATCAAGTTGTCAATGGCCGGGGCATTTACCGTGATGACGTTTGACCAACCAGCAGCTGAATAGTAGACCTCAATGACACTTCTTGGATCCGCATTGTTTTCCCTCTTATCTCGTTGTCTCTATAGCACCGATAGGTGCGAACTCTGCTGTATCGTGGGTTCGATTCGAGTGGAGGTTAGTGCGATGAGACATGTGCCGGATGCAGGCGTGATTGTCACAGTATACGTCACTTGGGTTATATAAAATCGGGTGGAGGACTTCAATCCACCGCCGCTTGGAAATAAGTCTGAGACAGCCGACGCCCGCAAGACAGAGTCGAGGGAAGTTGGCAAATATCTGGATCATCTAGTCAAAGCCTTATGCCTGTTTCAGTCTTCTGAAAGGTTACATAGATGAATCAACAAGGCCTGTGACTGCAAGGAATAAAGTTCGCTATTCTATTCGGCAAAAAGATTTTCCTTCTCAAACGTCTTCGCTGCCAGCATAGGTACCGTTGTATTCATGTTTCAAATCCAGGAGAGCCAATATCAAAATTAGAAATTACGCAGAATAATTTGCGTATTGATTTTGTGCATCATCATATGATCTTTCTTGTCGTGCGGGCGCTGGGGGATTTTCGAGGAAAGGGCAGAGTATGCCAGTAACTCCATTCCAATCCGACTAAGCCGCTCTTACACGTCTATGACGGCACAAAAGAACACGACACAGACCACATGTTATGCTGGCACCATGGTAAATCCAAAAGAGGAAGGCTACTGGAATGGTATTAGACAATAACAAACTACACAGTGAATTGGGCCACTGCAAACCCTAGGGCCATGTCAAAATAGGTTGCCTATGTGGTTATGGCACGGACACGGGTATCCGAGTTCGACGCCGTTGCAAATATTATTCAGAGTTTACATGAACGTTGAATCGACAAAGGCAGACTGGAAAGACGTTGGAGCGCCTAATTGATTGTAAGTCTGCTCCTCGCGCCAAGAGACTACGACAGGGATGTCCGGCGGAATGCACTTCCCGAATTACAACACGTGGATACAGCTCGGAGTCTCTCGATGTAGCGCCGATAATCTCCACCCATAACATTCCTCCACAGAGTCGGTAGCGAGCACATGCGCTGAAACGTTCCTGAGTGAATAGAACTGTAAGACGAAGGCTCTAAACCTTGGTCAGGTAACGAGTAAGGATAACCTTCAACCGGTTTGCGGCTCACATATAGCGCAGCAGAGCTGAACACTATTTGGACCCACAGCATCTCCGATGCCCCTTTTCTCCGATGAAGCGTTCATAAAAGCGGACACGATCCCTTGACTCGCTGACCTGGTCATATCGTGTACTATCTGAGGATCTTGTAACTGCAAAACAACCTAAGAATTGAAGAACAGGCGTCGGTTTCATGTCAACATGGGCCAGATCGATGTGGAAGCCATCTCGGGCATCTTTGGGTAAGAATAACGACGAAAACCTAGCCCGAGGAAAGGACTGTACAGCTGACATGAGATTCTTTGCACGCCTACAGTGCAATTTCTATTGCCTCTTGGGGTGAGATCTCCAGAAATATACCACCTCTACCCGATAAGCTAACGATTTTGGCCAGTCGTCGTCTTTTCCCCACAGATTTACCATAACTTTCAAAACAAGAGCGCCGACGGTCTATCACTTCCTTTCATCCTAATTTGGCTGATTGGTGATATTTTTAATATCATTGGATCCGTTCTACAAGATGTCTTGACATCAATGGTAGGGACTAGGCCAATATTTGTTCTCAGGCGGATGCTAATTTGTCTTACGCTAGTTAATCCTCGCTATTTATTATACCATTGCTGATTTGGTTCTCCTTGGCCAGATGTTCTGGTACCGTGGATATATCTTCCGCAAACCTCGTTCACCGCCTTCTACTCCCTCAGATACGGCCCAAATACCCACAGAGAGCAAGCAAATGGAAACTCCTCTGACCCCAATCGACAGCCGCACAATCGGCGGGAACGCTAGTGATGATGAGCAAAGCGGGTCGGAGCGGTTTAACCTTCCTAAAGATTCGTCCCGGGAGGCACCAGAACCTACAATTTCTCCCCTCGTTCGAACATTGGTACGAAATGCTCTTATTGTAGTGGGTGTCTCCTGCGCAGGAGTTTTTGGGTGGCTTGTCAAAGACAAGATTAATGGAGGCAAGGGCGAGAATACTGACATGGAAGATGATCTCACATTCAACATCGGAGGCCAGGTCTTTGGTTACCTGGCTGCTGTCACTTACGTTGCTTCTCGAATCCCCCAGCTCTGGATGAACTGGAGGCGAAAAGCAACCAATGGCTTGAGCATGTTGTTCTTCACATTTGCATTTCTTGGAAATACCGGCTACATTATCTCCATCCTCGCCTATGACCCCAACTGCGCTGAAGAGACTTGCGAGCCCGGCGAATCGAGACGTATCTACAACAAGTATACCCTGATAAACCTCAGCTGGATCCTCGGCAGCGCCATCAATATGCTTGAAGACTGCGGGGTATTTTTGCAATACTTTGTCTACCGCAAGCGAAACCCCTCCGGTGGCGCCAACTAGGAAGTGGTGGGTAGCCGGTAGGAGGTCCCGAGCGAGCGTGTTCTGCATACTGGGAAGATTTTGGTCTAAACCGCTACCGCAATCCCAAGTTTTCCCCATCATTTATATCGTTTATTCACGAGAAGAACAAAAGTCTTACTCAAGTTTCATCATTTGTCATTTAACATGAAGTGTCTAAATCTGAGGAGGCGGGCTACTAAAACGGAGTCCTGTGGAGGGAGTGGGGTTTAGCCATGTGAGATAGAGGGGATCTAGTTGCATAGGATATAATGAAATCACGAAGATGCTAGAAATTTGTTCCGTTTCCATAAAAAGTACTGCGTAGATTGCCCACAAGGCAGTCCCTCGAGACCACTCACTTGAAGGTGTCGTGGGGCGTACAAACAATGCGCAGCCAGGTGGACAGCCGGGGCGCAATGTGCCACAACCCAGATATCGAACCATCCACACTCTCCAGATGCACATCCGTGACTCTTTGGTTGGCTCTCACTCACCCCATGTCGCGTCTGGCGTCAAGGGTTGGCGGGAGTCGCCTCAGTTTGCGGGGTACCCCACAAACGGCGTGTAATTGAGAGTACCGGTAGACGATCGCGATTCATCCGAGATAGGCTCCACATGCCGTCGCAATTGAGCCTTCCTGAGGGGAGCTCCAGTCGTTGAAATATCCCGTGGCCCTCTGTCCGGGGTCGACACCATCAAGTGTGTAGTCTAGACCTTCAAGTGAGAGCCGAAGCGTCGTACCAGACGCCGGTGGTTGGTGGCCACGCAACATTGTCGGATGCAGCGGCACAGCATAGGAGACGCTTGTGCCTCAACCTCGCTCCAGTAAAGATTTATGCCGAGTAGGAATTCTGGTTTGCCTCGATCAAGGTTTTTATTATTATTAGCCTTCTCCTTTTGATCTTCATTTCGTTCGTTGGACATGGTCCGGATGTTAGGCGCATTGGATTTTCTACTGGAATAACCCCGGCGCCATGAATGAATATCTCATCGGCGGTACTGCTGGTCGCTTCTGTGCCTTCATCTATGCCCTCACCTTTTCCATGTTCTCTTTCAACTTTGGACCGGAATTGGTAGTGACAACCTCTGGTGAAATGCAAGCCCCGAGGAAAAATCTACCCAGAGCTGCAAGAAGCTTCGTATGGAGACTGATTATTTTCCACTCACTTGGTGCCCTTGTGATCGGCCTCATCTGCCGAAGCAATGCCCCTAGTCTCACTAATGGAGGAATTGGCGCCGCAGCCTCCCCTGGGTCAATGCCATTAAAGAGAGTGGCATCCAAGTCTTGGATTCCGTCATCAATGCCGGTATTATTCTTTCCACTTGGTCATCTGGTCACTCTTTTCTCTACATGTCAAGCCGTTCGCTCCAATCCCTGTCAAAATCTGGGAATCCCCATGCCATATTCTCCCGATGCCACCGCTGGGGAGTTCCCGTCTACGCCATTCTGGGAGGCGCATTATTTTCTCCCCTCGCCTATTTAAATGTCGGAAACTCCATGAGCGAAGTTTTCAGCTGGTTCATCGATCTGTCAAACACTGCCGGATTTACCTCCTAGGTTTGCTGCTGTATCATCCTATTGCGATTCTGCAAGGCCTATCAGGCCTAGGGTGTGACAGATATTCCTTACCAGTCCAAGCTTCAGCCTTGGGCGTCAAGGGTCTGTATGGTCTTCTTCATCTGCCTTCTCGGTCTCAGAGGATTCAGTGTCTTCTTCCCCGGCCATTGGTCCGTTTCGTCTTTCTTGACTTCATATATTGGCCATGATCACAGAAGCCTTTCAACCACACCATTGTATCCATACTATGTAGCAATCCGGCCCAGGAGAGATCGTGCAAAATGTGTTCCCTGATACGCGGTAATACATCACACTGATTTTTGGAAAATTAACTAAAACACTAAGAAAAGAGGAAATTTGGCGACTGACGTCATGTCCTCTCGCAAGGCAGGGGTCGACATGGGAAATCACTTCCTACCGTAAATTTCCCGCCCTTCTGTGTATCTGCTCGCGTTCTCTTTCAGTATATTCCTCCACGTCCAGATGCTCTCCTCATCTGAGGCTGCCCGCCTGTAAGACCCGGAATGTTAGGGGGCGTTTTACTGGGGAAGCACCAGGCGCTGGTTAGTTAGTACGGGCCAAGCCCCAAGTCCCATGCGTGGTCTGAAAAGTGGAAGCGGGGAGCGAGGAACTCATTCACCTAACTCGATTTGGAGCGGCGTTGACGAGGCCAGAGCCGAAGGTCCGATTTAGTCAGCACGCGGATCGGCCAGTACTTGACGAGGGAGCAACGAGCGAGACCGGAATAGGATCATGATTCGCCGAGCCTATGGGTTGCCTGTTCACGTATTTATCATAAAGGCTCAAAGTACCAACAATCGACGTGCGCACACATCGATCGTCAGTTACTCAACACACCTATCATGTTTTCAAGAGTAGCAGCAAGACGGAGCTCTCAGCTGCCTATCAGCCTTCAGGAGCACTGTTTCAGTTCAACCTCTGCCGCGAGAGCAGACTTTACCCATGCGGTGAGTGCTTACTGGTCTAGTTCCGCCACGTAATTATGATAAATAAAATTCAACAGCGCTGACGCCAGTCCAGGTAATTGGAGGCGGCGTCGTGGGCCTGGCCATTGCTCAGAGACTTGTTCAGCAAGCAAACACGTCGACAATTCTCATAGAGCGAAACGAGGGAATTGGCATGGAGACGAGCTCGCGCAACAGCGAGGTTATCCATGCAGGCATCTATTACGGAACCAACAGCATCAAGAGCAAGTTGTGCATCCGAGGCAAGGAATTGCTGTACGAATTTTGCGACAAGGCCAGCGTGCCTTACCGCCGTACGGGTAAATGGATTGTGGCTCAAGACGACGCCCAGTACAAATCACTAGAAAAGATTTATGCCACGTGCCAAGAGTTGAATGTACCAATGAGATGGGTCAGTGATGCAGAGGTCGAAAGAGATGGCGAGGGAGTGGTGGCAAGAGCCGGGGTTCTCGAGAGCCCAACAACAGGCATTGTGGATTCGCACGGCTTGATGCTGGCGCTCCAGGGTCAATTCGAGGAGGCGGACGGCATCATGGCAATGAACTCGCCCGTTGTGGGAATCAAGCCCCTTGGCCAGGCTGGGAGCGGGGGCTGGGAAATCGAGGTCAAGGATGCCGGCTCAGGAGAGACTTCAACAATTACCACAGAAACCATCATCAACGCTGCTGGCCTCGGAGCCGTCGCCATCCATAACATGATCACGCCACCACCCCAGCACAAGCAGCTTTTCTACGCAAAAGGCAACTATTTCTCCTATGCCTCATCCACGCCAAAAATCTCGCGCTTAATTTATCCAGCTCCCGCGCCTGGGGCTGGCGGCCTCGGAACCCATTTGACACTGGATCTCGGAGGTCGCATTCGATTCGGACCCGACGTGGAGTGGGTAGATAACCCATACGACCTTACTGCTAATGCAACACAGCTCCCTTTGGCTATCAAGGACATCAAGCAGTACCTACCTGCCGTGGATGAAACCCTTTTAGCAGCAGACTACACAGGCATTCGTCCAAAGCTGGCCCGGGGCGGAGGAGGCGTTGAGGGTAAGGGATTCCTCGACTTTATCGTTCGAAAAGAGGATGGTTACGAGGGTTGGGTCAATCTATTGGGCATCGAGAGCCCAGGCTTGACCAGTTCCCTCGCAATTGGTCAATTGGTGGACTCGATGCTTTATGGTCCATGAATGGAGGCTATACGAACAAAAATAAATAATATAGCAAGCACGCAATGCAGCCGTGAGAAATATTCTCTCTGTTTATAATTATGAATGGAAGCGCTGAATATATTTCGACTTCCTAGAAATCTCGTCGGGTGAGAAACGCAAAACTGGTTCAATTTTTCTATATTAGAGGGGCTTGAAATGTCTTTTTACGCAACGTTGTCCGCTATAACACCAAAAACTACGATACGCGCGTCTCTATGTTGGGAAATAGCAAATACTTTCTTTGCCACAAAAGTTTGTAGATTCCAAAATATTGAGAATACGCTAGCTATATCTTCTAACCAACTCGCCCATGAGCTACCACAAACAACCTGTTCATTTCCTTGTACATTTACATTTTACTACACCCATACAGTGTGAGTCTAGTCTATAGCTTGGCAAGAACGCCATCAGGTTGCAAAAGGGACAAGTGATCCTTGGTGATTTCCGATACATTGCGTGTTCTGCGTTAGGTATTAGTTATTAATCTAGGCAAACGACTGGTTCGGTTTACCCCGAAAGGGCCATGCATGTGAAGAATTCGTCATAGAGAATGTCCAGAGCAAGTTGCACACCCTTTTCCCCATTGTACTACAAGATTCAGTCAGTCATTTCCCCCCAGTCTCGATGATAAAGGCCATATCCTACTGCCAAACCCCAAAGTGCGGGACGTGCGGCCAGACAAAAGTCTGCGCCAAGAGCCAAAGCCTTGAAAATATCCGTTCCACGTCGGATACCACCATCGATTGCAATCGGGATGCGACCCTTTGCGTGGGGAGCAAGGTCTCGTAGTGTGTCAAGGCTGGCTGGAACAGTGTCGAGTTGACGCCCGCCGTGGTTGGAGATGATGATGCCATCAAAACCGGCTTTAATAGCGAGTTCGACATCGGCAGGAGTGTAGACTTTAAATTCATTAGCGTTGGTCTTGTCAGCTGCACGGGTTTAAACTCACTCCCTTTACCCCAAACCTGCATCTTTGTGCTGCTCTTGAAGAAGGAAACGAACTCATCCCATTCCATAATATCATCTGAGGATAATGTGAGCGGAAATAAATCACCAACTAGTCATTGATGTCTTACCGTATGCCATCCGATCTCCAACGTCCTCCAGATTGGAGACATCAACACCCGGGAAAAGGTTAGGGTACTCCATTCCCCTGGGGACACCAAAGTTGTTGCGGTACTCATTTAACCTTCGACCAAGTCTTGGGGCATCAAGTGTCAAGAAAAGGGCCTTGTAACCGACGGCTGTACGCGTTTTAGATTAGCATCCCTTTTACCAAACTGAAAAAACACCCAATTCCAGGTCACACCTTCAGCTCGTTTTATCATCTGGATCATAGCCGGCTTGTTTTTTAGAGGGCTGAGCTGCATCGCGTAGGGATTCCCCTTTTCATGTGCGATGACCTCCTCTAATGAAATGGTAGAGTAGCACGACAAGCCCATAGGAACACCAATCGAGGCTGCAGCTCGTGAGGTTCCCACCTCTCCGTCAGGATGAGCCATGGCCTGCATAGCGCTGGGAGCGAATCCAAACGGGAACTTGACCTTGGTTCCAAGGAATTCTGTGGTAGTATTGAGATTGGTCAGGTCCCTGAGGACTCGGGGCCTGATTCGATAACGATTGAATGCTTGCTCATTGTCTCGAAGACTACATCGCAAATGTGAGCAGGTTTTGCTTCAGGCCATCGCTAACCAAGAGAGGGCCCTCACGTAATAAGATCCATGGCACCCTCATTATAGTATTCTGTTTGTGTTAGCTCTAGTTGCCTTGCAGAAAAAATCGTCGCTCTCATGGCTTACCTCTGACGGTCTGGGTCAACTTGGCTGATCCGAGTCTCTTGAGGTCATCCAAACTGCAGACCTGAGGGTCGTATGTACGCCCACGGTTGGCCATTCTGTATGATTTGGACAGATGACTACGTGGAGAGGTTTAAGATATGGACGACTGAGGATAGTCGATAAAAAAAGAACACATCAATGTGTGAGGCTCAGATTTATGATTCTCTACGTCTCCGAACCCCGGATCTTGCTATCTAGCAGGTTAACCGCATTCGGCCAACGCTGCCCCGCCCAAGACACCAGTCTAGATCCCCGTGTCTATCCGAAACGGCCGCTCGCTGTCGCATTTGTTAGCAATGACTATGATATCGCTATCTACTGCCTCCACTTAAGACCAGAGGGTGCAGAGGGAGTGCCCGCTTTGGCGCCTCGGCCACACATCACCAGCATGTCGCAGCACTTTCATCATCGCTCGGTGATGCTTCGAGCGGTTAGACTAGTGCAGCGCCTAAGCCAATTCCAAACTTAGGCGCAGTTGGTCATATCGGCACAGGCTGACTCCCCTGCGGATCGAGGCAGGTCGACGTATGAGAACAGTAAAATCAACTGCGGGGTGGGATCAATTGTGAGGCATCAAAAATTGCAACGGCACCGATTGGCGAGTGCTGCGTGCACATGATCATAATCAGGAGTTACGGTGTGTATAAATATGGAGCAGAGTGGGATTTGTTTCTTATGATGCACTATGCATCGTGGGCTTTTCATGGTGCAGAGCAGCTCGTGCCTGCACACGCTAGATTTTCAGTTATGTAACCGTATCAAATGCTGGGTCTTATTTACCCCTCAATTGAACCCCGCGAAAATTCGAGATTATTGAGTGTGAGACACGGATTAAAACAAGGTTAGCCATTGTTGGTGGTCAATTGTTGTATCCAGACCGTCACAAGAATACTCCATCGTGTTCAAATCCAGCCTCAACAGCCAGACTCCCCATTATCTTCCGGTTTTGTTTTTTTGGTGTATCATTGCTCCAAGCACAATTGGGGGACGTGAGCTCATGCACAGTCCGATCTAGTTCAAAAAGCCCATATCCCCACTGCACGCGTTCTTGTATGCGGCGATTCTGTATTCTGTATTAGGACTCCTCAAACGAGTGACGGGATTCGGTGATGCTATCCAGGCAGGGGGGTTACAAGTAGCCTGTAAATTTGCGCAAGCATCCATTTGGTGGTTCAGGTAATTTAATGTGATGGTGACTGCGTGGGTGTGCCATCATGCACAAGATCTGGCTGCCACGGAATAGGTAACCTTCCCCAGAATCTTGGTTGGGTAGGTCTACCCTGATGCCCCGGATCTGTATCTGATCATCTCATCACCTTGCAGCATATTTAAACATGACTAGTTTCTCCTGCGATCTCTAATTTCCTCAATTCATCGGTAGTTAGTGCCCCCTGGTGTTGGCGCCCCTGGCAACATGACAGGTTATAAATTCTCGGCTCCGAGCGCTGATACCCACCGCCAAATCCTTGTCAGGTCGGAGCGCTTGTCGGTCAACTGCGCCCGCTACCGATATCTGTCCTCCTGTGGATTCTCATGAGGACATATCGTGACGTGTCGCTGATGCAACCGCGGAAGATTTACATTGCTAATTGACTTGAGTTCAGAGATGGGGTGGAATGTTGTGTTGGGTTGTGCCTCACAGAGAAACCAGGAAGTCTTATGTGTACTCTGCTGATGGCGAATGGAGTATGCTTCAAATTTCCTCCCATCTCTCTGCCTAATACAATTGTCATTATTTTAATATACGCAGTAATGATCCAACGTACAAATTGGTCCCGTGGCCCTAACACTAGTTGATGTCTTCTTCACCCAACGCTACGAGCCGGCTCCCAATTGCTCTGCTCACTGTCTCGAGCTTTTCGGTACCGACGGTGCCAAAGCTCCACCAGGGCTATCCAGAGCGACGCGTCGTTCTCTACTTCCTCATTCTGTGAGCTGACTTGAGCAAGTTGAGCCACACATGACTCCACCATGGGAGGGTGGAGCTGCGGGGGAGCGATAGACACGGGCCAATTGAAGTGGCGACGATCAAGCAAGTTATCTCCCCCACACATCAACCTCCATGCGAGGCCATATCATGGGAGTCGATGGCCGTTTTTCATTGCCTTTCGCTAACAATTTCCTTCCATATCACAACAGCCCTGGCCGCAGAAACGAACAGATTCCCCAGATTCTCCCCCACACGCTCCCTGGCCACTCCCAAGCGCCATGTCGACGCTGCGTTCTCGCTCGAGTTACCAGCCCAGGAAACATAGTAAGACATTCACCGGCTGCTGGACATGCCGCCGCCGCAAGGTCAAGTGTGATGAGGAGAGGCCCGGGTGTCGCCAGTGTCGCCAGAAGAACCTTGAATGTCAGGGCTATGGCGTTCGCCTGCATTGGATGACGCCGGAATCGGGTCTTAGTGGCAACAGCGCCGATCCACTGTCAGCTCTCCCCCGAGCCAAGTCTCAGAGAAGTCAGATCTCTATCGGTACGCCCTGGTCTCTTCCTAGAGGATAAGCCCAATCTGCACCAATGGAAGATGCTAACATGGCGTTGCAGAGCCAATGAAGACGATCCTGCAATGCAATGAAATCGACGAGATCTTGACTTCCATTGATGCACTTGATTCTGCCAAAGCTGACTCGCCTTCCTTATTCGTCAACTGCTTCGGTGTCTTTGGCGGAGCCGGTGGTTCACCTACTCCCATCACTCCGGCCAACTTAGATGACCGGCCCGTGCCAGTCGACTCCTCTGACTCGGACCATTTCATGGATCATGTCGATACTTCTGACCCACTCAAAATTCCGGACATTCTACCTGTCGCAGTCTTCTTGGACTCTCTCGACCCGTCCGAGTTGTTGGGCTCCGATGCCCTGGCACCGTTTGACTTCTCAACTCCATTCCTGAATGGAGAAAACTTTACGGTCGCTCTTGGTGAGCCTATGGACTTGCTGGTGCCACCGAGAAGCAACAATCCTACTGAAATCCAATTGCCAAGCCCACCCCGGCTTCATGATGACTCTCAGGCACTGGCCCACAAAATTCCCAGGTCTCCCATTGAGTCACCACTCAACAAGCAAGAACAGTTTCTCATGTCTCATTATGTAAACCGAGTGGTGCGACTATTTTGTGTTATCGATAATGCAAAAAGTCCATGGAAAACTATCCATCTCCCCCGTGTTCTGCAAAGTGTTGGTGAGCTAACCGTCGTTGGCTCTACCTCTCGTATACAAAGTGCTCTACGCAATGCCCTATTGGCAATAAGTGCATTCACTCTAAGCAACGACAATAAGCTTAGAAATTGCGAAGAGGCCGCCACAAAGTGGGCCAATGAGGCATCATGGTTTCGATGCAAAGCTGTTAAGCTTCTCAAGGACGCCGTAGAGAACGACTTTTACTCGGTGTCAAAGCCTAAATACAAGGAATTTTTGGCCACCATGCTGTCGATGATTTCAATTAATGTAATTATAGCCCCAGTTTATGCCGCCTTTCCCACCGCTTCTCCCAACTAACGTTATGATAGGTCATGTCTGGGGACTTGGATACCTGCGGACTTCACCTCGATGGAGCATGGCGATTAATGACACACGCCAGGAATTGGAAGCTAAAGTACTCCAATAAAGCCCGAGCATTACATCGAATATATTTTTACCTGCGAACGATTTATGAAAGTACCGCTCCCAGAACATTCGATGCAACGGATTGTATACAAGTTGGTTCTCGTGAAGAGACTTCGCCACCAGAGTCACCCAGACAAGCCACTCTCCCCCCGGCGGAGGACGAGGCACCAGTGTCAACCTCACTGGTCCCTGGTTCCATGGCACGCATGGTTACATACGAGTGCATATATGGGGTTCCCCAACAGCTCTTAGTTCTTCTGGCAAGAGCAAATCACTTAATTTCCCAGGTCGAGCAAGCCAGAGCAAACACACCCGGTTTATTAGTACCGGACCACCTGTTCCAAGAGTGTGATGAGCTGGAAACATGCATAATGGATACACAAATTGAGGATCAACTAGAGAGATTTTTACCGACCGACAATATTGTAGATTCGGAAATTATTAGACACCAGACCAAGGCGTTCCGCAACGCTGTCGTCATCTATTTCGCCCAGCACATTCGCCTTTTAGGGCACCGATACCTGCGGCCGTACGCCAAAGCCGTGCTGGAGAACGTTGAGGCTATTGAGAAGATCAAGACTGATACGCAGACACTGGCAGCCCCTCTCTACTGGCCGGCATTTATCGCTGCCAGTGAAGCTTTCGACCCGGATCTGCAGGATCGGTTCAGAAGGTGGTATGGGCATGTGGAACTTTATGGAATTGAGGCTATGAGAACCGGAATCAAGGTCCTCACTGAAGTGTGGAAAGAAGGGCCACCATCTGCCAGCCGGATAACTAGTCTATGGAGGCTAATCGCTGTGCGGACAGGGCAAAATTTGATGCTGACATAGGTTTGTAATCGTATTGCATTATGGGCGTTGTACCTATCTGCTATCTTGTAGTATTGTCATAGATGAGCTTTGATGCGGTGATGGGGGAAATTATAAAATCTGAGATAGAGGATTATCGGATTTCTTTGTAAATGTTTGAACAATGCATTCTACTAAAATTCATGAATTTAATCGTGATTTTCTCTGTTAGATTCATTTATACACATAATTGAGCGACTACTCAACAGAATTGCTTGCGCACGTCCAAGGCTTGGTTCGCTTCCCAGTGGCGATGGCTTCAATGGAAGCCCACACACCAAGAACGCAAATCAGTAAGCCAATGATTAAGAGCAGAACATTAGCAAGAAAGCAGCAGGTTTAATTGCCGTCCTTGGACCAATTTCCGTAGTGGATACAAAGCCAGAATATACCCAGTAGACCTTAGGAGAACCACCTGCCAAACAAACCGCAGATGAGGCCAAGCAGGCTGTTAAAGACGGGAATTGACTCGGCAATGACGAGAGAGATGGCCCATATTCCAAAGGTGACACCCACCACAAAAAGGGAAAGGCAAACCTCGTAACGTCAAAAGAATGCATTTATTCAAGTTGGATACTCATGACCGACACCTTTGTCCGGGTTGTTTATCGTGAACGAAGGTGGCCATTTACAGACTCCTCCAAAGCAAACCCAAGAATGACCAGGTCCCAAAACAAAATTCTCTTTTTAAAATACGTGGATCTCTGTACCAGTCTGGAAATGATATGTCGCCAGTCGTCGGTTGCATCGACAGCAGTAATGCTCAACGTCCTTGAATGTCTTGGACATGTACGGGACCGGACCTCCAACTACGGTGCAGATAAACAAAAGTACAGCCATTTGACTGTGTGGATGTCAGCATCAACATGGACAATAGATCCGAATGAAAACAAAATCGAATCGGGCAGGTGAACACGGGGCATAATAAACATACTGGGTGCCGCCGCAGACCTTCCTCTGAACACGCGTGATGGATGATTCCATACAGGCTGGGCAGTCAACTACCCTAGGCCAGTGGGTGAGATCTTTCAGTGGAACCGCCGCCTCTTGGGACAGGTAGTCGAAGGATGCGAGCTCTCCTCCTTCTATTCTACGGGACCTGCCTCCCTGAAGCGGGCCAATCTTGTTCTCGCTGCTGGTGCACAGGGATGTCGCCATCGGGTTTGGGTCGTCCTCAAGTTTGAATGGGTTTCTGTAGATGGGTGACTTTGACATTCTCAATCCTGCCGACGAGCTGTTGTCGAATTGAAACATGGCTCTTTGTGATTGCAGTATCGGGTCGATACAGCCGAATACACGCCTTGCTTGCCCATTGCGACCGTCGTTTTATAGTAGGTATCGCGACCGTCAGTCAAGCTCGTTGTGATCCCCCAACAGCGTTGCATCAAGTGGATGCCCAGAGGCCTGACCCCAAAGGGCCTCGTATTTCGCATCGGGTCGGTCGCAAAGAGCGATGCCCAGTTATATCGCGGTCACGACGCCACAGATGCAACCATGGGATGCAGCGGATCTACGACCAAGACAAGGCGTCGCGACTGACCAATGTTTGGCTCAGGCGCTGGACGATGAATGGACGCTCTGGTCTGAGGTGCTGAAATGTGGCTTTTCACTCCCAGGCAGCCGTTTAGTGACCAAGGAGCATCCAAGCACAAGATGGCAGAGCAAGGCGTTTTACTCACTCTGCACATTCCTCAACTGGAGGGTCCAGGGGCCCGATGGCAACGTGCAAAAGGAGAGAAACACACGCAGCCGCAAGCCTGTCTTCGGGCACACAGATCGCCAGCTTCAGGCATCATGACCCCCGCACGTCCGATTCATTAAGCCTCCTGGTGGCGGGTGAGTGTCGCAGACAGGTGCACTATTTGAACTGCTGAATTAGCGCCGAGGCCGTTCGACAGCTCGAGAGTGGTCGTGCCACCTCTATGCACAGGCACTAAATCTTGTGCACGGCATTGCATTATCGCGTATCTGCTGCGTACGGCCCGACTTTATACCTCTACTTAACACGTCAATATCATTGTCTTGGGCGAATCCGAACTGGAGGATAAAGCTAACATTATTGAGGCTTTTAGATGTGTCGAGCCATTTTTGACCCAACGTAGAATTAGACCTCACGCCGTGCTCGAGCTATCCGCCCGTGTGGACAGTCTTTTCTTGACACAAGTCGTAAATAGCATGGTCCCTGAAACGCGGTGAGATGCAGCCATTCTGGCTGAGATTTCATGGCAACTCACATTGAGGTACCCCCTACACGAATGATCAGGTCGATACCTGTTCGCCGTGACAAGGCATTGTGCAGATTTTGAGAGAAGTTGCTGGCATACATTGGCCAGCTTGGAGATTTCATAGCGACGCCGGCAAATTCATGTTCAATATGCTTGCTGGCTCCCTGTGGCACAGTGTGTGGAACTACAACAATTGCGTTCAGGAATCCCAGCAAACATAATAATTTTAAGAGAACAAGGTATTTACGCATAATAGGATTTGTGCTGCAGCAAGCTTTCAGACACGATTCCGCAAGTTTGGTGCAATTCTGTAGTCTTATTTTGATGGTAATTCATAAAGTATTAGTGGGATTAAATAGGCGCAAATATGAGGGCTCAACATTAACAGAGAAGAATTGTCGAAATAGTTATATACACTGCATATATAGCATGCTTGGCGAGTTCGAATGATTTATTCATAATGAAACTAAATAGGGTCTAGCGGATGATAGCTGAATGATCGATCTGCAGGTCTAATGAATGGCAGTGTAAGCATCGCGAGAGATCGTTATAATTCAGTTAGTCATTATATGCTGCATAAGATTCTAAGCTAATGAAATGAGCTAGTATCGCTGCATCAAAATTTACTTCTTCCCTGTCTCATCATATGCTCATGGAGATCAGAAGGAACTCTTCGGCGGATTTTGATCGTTGACTGCGTTTCTGTGCCGGATGAGCACATGAACTCACATTTCCATACTTTTTTCTACATTCCTGGATGCGCTCCGATAAGCACTTTACTTTCATAAATTGCTTGCAGCATCCTTAGCTAACCGAGTCCAGTAGAAGGTCATGCTTACTTGACTAAGCCTTATGCATGTGCGGAAGCATGAATTGTCCGCTACGACATGTGTCTGAGCGGCTGTTTTTTAGCACCGAGTGACCATGACCATCCATGAACCTGACCTTCTGGCTTTTGTAGTATACTTTGGTCCGTGGCCCAGGCCCGTTCCTTGTGCCCAGCGCCATGAGCTAACTATGGAGGCGCTCGACATTTGGCCAGCAATACGAATGATTCCGAGCTTGGACAGTTGAAACAAGGAAACCCGAAAGTGCAGGCATTATTCAGCCAATTCCCGGAGAGATCATCAAGACCAAGCTTCCCTTGCCAATACCCGGCAATTATTGGTAAAAATAGTCCATTCCCACAAAAATAATCTCAAGAAATAAGACAGCAACCAGCACAGTCCTGTCTCGCCTGTCCACCTGACTAGCGTGTCGGAAGATTAGCATTGTCGCCGCCACACTAGCTTGATGTCAGTGTGGTGGGTAAAGGGCCGGATCTCACCACTAAGTTGGCTCGTACTCCAAACAGGTCAGGTTTCAAACAGACAATCAGAATAATAGTCCACTACGACAATCGCACGGACGGTGGTCCCTTGCAGACAGACCTTGCACATTTAACACCCCGTTTCGCACGTCACGTCTGGCATTGTGCGCTCTTTCGTTCTGGCATCAAAAATAAAAACTCCAATCTCTCACCCCTTTCCACGAAAACAACCACACGCTGAAAAAATGTCGCGACCGAGACGTATCGAGCCAGTGGTGTTTGGGATGAGCGGTGCTGGGAAATCATGCATTGCACGCCAGGTGAGAATAGTACTCGAATTTATGCCTGCTGCAATGCTAATTTGAAAGCAGTTTCGCTACTCGCGCTATACCGACACCCACGACCCATCCACCGAAGGGCCTTACAGAAAAGAAATCGTGGTCGATAAACGGCGATGTGTGATCGAGCTTGTCGACATCAACCCAGCTGAGCAAAACCAAACAATGGAGGATCATTTAATCCAGGCCGGAGACGGGTATATACTGGTATACAGCGTTACATCTCGTGCCTCCTTTGAAGAAATACGGTCGATTCATTCTCGCATCCTAAAAGTACGAGAAACTTGCCGCCCCGACCCGTACTCCAACATCTCCATGTCCACTTGGAAGGCAGGCCCCATGATGCTAGTTGCGAACAAAGCGGATGCTGAGCAGCAACGAGAAGTGCAAACTCAGGAAGGACGTGATCTTGCAGAGGAATTGGAAATTGAGTTTGTGGAGCTTACAGCGAAAAAAACTGAGGCGGTTGACAAAATGGTTGAGGATACTACGCGGTCGATAATGAAGTACCAAGTACAGCTGGATCAAGCACAATCTGCCCTGGCCAGACAAACCACAGAGGCGACATTTCCACGGGCGCCCTGGGAAGACGAGAAGCGCCCCAAAAGAAGGTTGTCAACACTCCTCAAGAGCTCACTTGGGAAGCTTAGGGTGTCTGGCTTGCGAAGCAGCTCAAGGAGAGGTACTCTACTGGCGAGTGCCTAGGGAAACGTTTGCAGTATAAATGGGGAGATGCTACGGACTAGGGCAATATTGGCGATGAAAATAAGGAATGGACATGGATGTATTGGGCGCAAATTCGGTGGTTCATCTGGTTATGGATACCTTAGAGCGCAGTCGTATTTAGATATTATGAAGGAATGGCGCCCCAGTATGGAGCCTCGTTTTTAGGTTGGATAATGTAGTCCTTGCACTTTATTCAATTGAGTCGTAAAATTAATCGTAAATGCCATGGACCCGAGTCAATTTGTTTGCATAAGATGGGCTACATGACTACTCAATAATAACATTCGACTCTATATCCACAACGTGGGGCCAAAAAAGGAATCCACAGCGAAAGATTAATCGCCGTTTCCAGGGGAATTGATTGCGTGATCTGGGAATCGAACCCAGGGCTCCCCGACGCTGCTCGAATGGCAACGGAGAATTTTACCACTAAACCAATCACGCTAATTGAATGGAGGTCATTGGAGAGGAATCAGATCAAGTTGTTTCCAGATTGCACCGGTCACCAAAGCCAAGTATAGAAGATGCAGGATATATTGATTACGGAATCCAGCACTGAAGCTGCTTTCTTAGTTCAAGGGAGGAAAATAAAAGATAGGCGATACCAACGTCTGCAAGGGATCTTACAACTCAGTATTGATAAATGCGAATCAGCACTTTTGATCTGCGAAATTCGAGCCGTGGGGTATTCAGTTAGACCACTTCTTTTCAACTGAATGGCATTAGTCATTTGGACAAGCATACAACCATCTCCTATCTATTAAGAGACCTGTTATCCAGTGGAATCTCATATGAAGATTCATAAACGACAATACCTAAGTTTCTGAAATACGTTGGACCCAGACAAATCATTATACATAAGCATATAGATACGATTGAAGCGATCTCAATTTATTAAATTAATAGTGTACGGTATAGCTATTAGTATTGTGTTTTAATATTAAGGGCGGATTTTGGAAATGAAAGCAATCAGGCAGCCATTGGAGCTTCTTCCTCCACTGAAATATTGCAGGAGTCTCCAGTAAAGGAAAATGTAAGCATTTTGTTTTCAAGTGGCAAACAGTTCCAGTTACCCTCCCCGTGTCGATGGTTACAATCTGCTCCGAATTCAACTTGAACACTTTGACGCAGCGGTCCCCTGATAGTGGCTGAATTAGACGTAGGTCTCAGGCAAAGCCTGGATGGCCTCGCTACCTCTATGCTTTGGTCAACGTGCAGACGACATTGCCCAACCGCACGCGCTCCTCCATTTTCGTAATGGAACAAGATTCCTTTACAGTGGTTATTTTGCGTGTCATAGAAGACTCGGACCGTTTGGATGCCACATAGAGGCGCCCACGATAGGTAATTGTGCATCTTGTCGGCTCCCAAATCCCGAAGTGGAAAGGGTTGTGGTGCGTCACCCATCAATTCGGGCTCGCAATAACCGCCAAAAACCGGAATTGGTTGCATCTCCTCTGGTTCTCCATAGACTAGTGTTATGGGAGCACCAAAGCCGAGATAGCGATCCGGCTGAAAACGACGACTAAACTGGCCAACCAAAATATCCCCGGCGAGTCTCGTTCGGATCTAAGAATGGTTAGTAATGAAAATGGGCAATGGTTTAACGGAGTCAGACTTGCCAGGATGTTGAAGCCCATGGCTGTTTTGCGAGTTCCAAGCATGACAACTCTGTCGTTTGGCGCTATAGGCGTATAAATCCAAACCATGTCTCGGCGTGCATGGTTTGGGAAATCTTTAAATGTATCCATGGCACATGAGCTCTCTGACCGGTGTGTATGGATGTATGATAGTTGGCCATGAAGGAAGAAGAAGGTAATCCCGTGGATGTTGTCCAAATCAACGGCACGAAGACGCTGCCAAGAGGCATCCTTGATTGGAAGGAACTCGCAGCCTTGGGGCGGGCTGGGGGTATTCCAAATCTGAAGCCCTGTTTGGGTTTCTGGTGTTCGTAAACGTAAAAGGCCATTCTGAGATGGGTTAGAGAAGAGTATGAGTAAATGTTTGTGTGCAAGATATGTACCTTGATTTCTGCTTGAAACTGGGGCATGTCCTTTTCGTCCTCGACGATGAATGCCAAATGTTCCATCGTCTCGCCGCGGTACAAAGGTCGCTCGGGTAAGCGCTCTATTTTAGAGATCCCAAAGGTGTCGACCGTGACTCTAATAATGGGCGGAATTGACGCGGAAGAGGTCCTATGCACCAAGACGCCGTGGCGTTCCCATGACGTGATTTGGTCAAGTGGAATCTGGGTGGTTTGATTGTGTGTATCTGTCGACGCGGAAGCCACTACAGAAATTGCTCTCCAGAACAATTCATGTCGGGAAAAATCCCGAATCATGTAGAGTATCTCCGTGGAAAGTTTAGTGAGTGAGGAGAGGCCGCTTATTTTGGCCACGGCTTGGACTGCGGCCCGGTTGAGCGCAGCCTCGGTGAGATGGACAGCCCGGGCACCCGGCCACGGGCTCCTCCAGGCGCCAATGGTCCATAGTTGGTCGAGCACCTCTTGCTCTTCCAAATCCCAATTCTGCGCGCAACTCTTTGTGAAGATGTGGTAACAATCATAGTGCACAAAGACGAATTCGGGGGCTGCGGCGCATGCATCGCAATTCCGACGGCGACACAGTAAGCTTCCGTCTACCGACGTCGGGCCTACGCTGGGCTGGCGAAACAGAAAGCCTCGACCAAGTCCAACGAATTCGGTCGAGCCTTGGTTGCTATGCACTGAGCTTTCATGTCAGTATAAGAAGAACATGTGCGACGCGGAGTAGGGCTGCTCACTGGCCATGACTCTCTCGTGCGTCAGGATCATGTCGCCACAGGCGGCGCATTGCGACTGGAGCGGAAGGTGTCTGATGACCTGCTTCAAGAGCCCCGTCCGTCGTCCCTGTGTGATACAGGCAATTGCCTCCATTGCGAGAGTGTCGAGCCGGAATTATCGTGTCAGGTTTGTGCTGCCTTGATTCAACAACCAAAAGTTCGTGTATGAAGAGTTGACCTGGTCACACGCGCAATCGTCGGGGTGCTGTGTGGTATGGTGGTGCCACAGTGGAGCCAAACGTCGTAAAGTGCAAATGCTCACTTGCACATGTGCACTTGTGGAATTATATATGCGCACTTTGGCATATATGCACTAAATCCTTTTAATTACTTTATTAATATAAATTAGCATAAACTAGAGAAATTTACTTAATTAATTATTTTAATTTTAACATTATTTGTATTAACCTTGCGACCGTACCCTTGCTTAGTCGGCCAGCTTGGTGGCTATTGCAAGACTGCCACAGCCTACAAGCAGCTGTTGCAAGCCGGGTCAATAGGTCAGCTACATAGCTATTGCATTGCAACAACTGCCTGTAGCAGGTTTGCAATGGCTACCAAGCTGTCCGACTAAGCAATGCTACGGTCGCAGGGGTAATACATATGATATTAAAATGATTAATTAAATAAAATTATCTATTTCATGCTTTCTTTGTAGTATATATTAATAAAGTAATTAAATCGATTTGAGGCATATGTGCCAAAGTGCATATGTGCATTTGCGCATTTGCACCTTACGACTTTTAGCTCCATTGTGCCACCATAGTGTGGGGTTCCCCACGGCAATCCCCCGCTCAGCTAACTTCGACGCAGATGCAGCTTTCCGAATCTAGATAGGCCACGGGCCTTTCGGGGTGGCAAAGTTCCAGGGGCCGAGAACGGTTGCAGGGGGTTTTGTCGTCCTCATCTTCTTTCATTTACAGCCAGCAAACTTGTGTTGCCGCCAACTGAAGCGACATGCAATTCAATTGGCCCTGATAACAAGCGCCTTGTAGATGGTGCCATGATCTTGTTGAAATGTAACAAGAACCTCTGAGGATACTTACAAACTAGGCGTGAGAGTCGTCGACTTTTGTCGCGAATTGGCACTGTTTTTCATTAATACGGCCATCAGAAGTTAAATTTTTATTTATTTTTGGTGGCCTCTCTCGGAATCGGAATCAACAAGACGGATTTTACTTCCCAAAAGCGGAAAAACTTGAAAACTTTGTCGGCAGTTTTCTGCCAGAAAAAAACAACCTTAATATGTCCTTGTGAGAGTTTTGATACTAAATATACTGCATCTTCTTGTATTTGTCATATTTGAAATGGAAAATAAGAATGAAAAACCCAATGACCCATTTATCGCCAAGTTGCAGCTTGCTTGTTTCCTGACTTTCATGTTCATTCGTCCGAACCCCGCAGTGCAGACAAAAATTGGTGGTCAAGTGTTTAAACATTCTTATCAAAGAACTCCGTGAAGAATCAAGGTTAAATGCAGTATTTGGCATACTGTGTTGGGGATGATGCGTGTGGACGTTGGTGCAGGGTAGGCAGGGACATTTTTCGGTTAATAGAGTCCGGCTGCAACACTGGACTTGGTGATAAAGGCCCGCTGGTCGCAACACCAAGGACCTAGCCCAGATTCGTCTCAATTCACGATTTTTTGGCCCAGTTGAGAGGCTTCCATTTTGAGCGAATTTTAGAGTGAACAGCCTCAATAATGTCTGTCTTGTGGGTTTGACCCCAGCTGTTGTGGGTGTTTTGTTTTATTTTACTTTACTTTACCCGATTTCCAAGTCGCTTTTCCAGCTACAGTTCAATCCAGCAGCTATCCTTTTTGTTGTTTTAGACTTGGTATGTATATTACACTACACACAACTCCACCCCATTTTAATATACTTAAAAAAAATCTGCATGTCCAAAACTTTCTATCCCCGCGCACTCAATACTTGCGTTATATAAACGGGGAAGTCGCCCTTTGTTGTCGTGCCACGCCACACTACCAAGCTCTAGGTTAGGTCATTTTCCCTACATTATGGCCATTAAAAAATGATGATTTGATTAACACAAATCTACTTGTTGTAGACCCTTTAGAGCCTAAACCCATTAGTTGTAATTGGTTTACAAGCGGTTAGATATTTCGTTCATTGCCGAAGCTTGATGACCCATTCCGGCTATTAAGAGGGCAAGATCTCGGCCAGCCATAGCGAACCTGCACGGTGTTTGTTAAAATCTAAACCACTCCGAAAGGGCTCGAGGCCTTACCTGACTGACGAATGCCGCATCGCAAATATCTCCAGAAGATCTGGGCGAGGCTCAAGGCCACCCAAACCAACAAATACCTTGCGACCGCCAGCGGTAGCCTTCTCTGCGGCATTGGCAACCGTACCAACAGTCTCATGAAATAGTTCACTGTCGTATTGGCCAGGAATTCCCAGTCTCGTGCCCGTTAGTTCGTTGCTACTGCAGTAAGAAGTGCTTATGACCTACTCCATGCATAAGTCCGCGCAACCGATCAATAAAGCATCGATTCCTGGAACCGCAGCAATAGAGCTATTGGTAATTAGTTTAAGGCTCTGAAAAAAAGGCACTCACAGAAGAAACCCACTCCACATTCTCCAAACCTTCCTTGGTCTCAATCATCGGCATCATCATCACCTCCTCATTTACCACTTCTGCAATGGCTGCGTAAGAGAGTTGTGTGGTATATTGGGTTATGGGCTGAAACATTGTGACAGATCGATGACCTTGGGACTTATCAGCTGGGGTGTCGTTTTGGGACGTTGAGCCGAACTGGACCCTTGACATACCAAAGGGGGAAACCTTGATGCATTTACACACATCTTGGCTTGCTCAACATTATTGACATGTGGCACAATTATGGCTTGGGCTCCAGAATCAAGACAGCGTGAAATCCACTCTGGTGCGCAAGTCGGCACGACCACGATGGGAGTGACACTGCAACAACCTATTAGCCACAGCGCATTCGAAAGTTTAGGGTGGGAAGAGGTGACATACCCGACATTCAAACATGACACGGCAATATCCTTCATTGTCTCCATTCCGATTGCCATGTGTTCTAGATTCATAAGAACAGCCGAGTACCCCGCTCGTTTCGCGACCAGGGGCATCTCAGTTGAGAAGGCCACACGAATACCAAACGAATGCGCCAATTTGTTGTTCATCATGAGGTTCTTCACAACATTTGGCCGACACAATTCCCTTGCAATCGCGACCTGGTCCTCATGGTTGGATGGCATCTTGGCGGTGTGATATTATCTAAGAAGGCAAAATCGCAAACGAACCCTGGAATAAGATAGATATCGTGCACTTGATTAGGCGATTGATTAGGACTGGTGAATACCAAAACAAAATGGCACCACTGATGTTCCGTCTGCAGGTATTTGATGGATGTCTTAATTGCAATGAGTACGGATTTGAAGAGGCATCGTTCTGCTCTTCGGCCCCACAACGGCCTAGCGTCCGATGGTTGATAGGCATTCTACTTATCTTTCGGCCAAAGCGCGGCGAGCCAAGCCCGATGATACGTGCCACTATTCGATGAGATTACTACGACTCTGTGCGTCTCTATCATGCGCTATCTCGATCGCAGACGTATGGGCCGGCGCTATCAAAGATTCTATGCCAATTTAAAGCATAGAGAAACTCCATCCATTGGACGAATGTAGACAGACATTGCCAAGTTTTGATTCCCATATTCTGCAACAATCAGAGCGCCGTACATGCCTTCAGAATAGAAAATGGATGAGGATAAGAAGACACCACAAGCGACACAAACCTCCGACGTAGGCAATGGTGCCTGTGATGGTGCGCCTCCACGGAAAATGGGATTTGTCAAGAAGCTCCTATACCGTTTACGGGACGCAGATGCAGAACTGAAGAGTCCCGAGGTACAGTGCCTCACAGTGCTTTTGTGACCTACTACTAAATGACCTAGGAACGAAAACTAGTACAGAAGCTAGATCTGGGCATTCTAATTTGTGCGACCTTGGGTTGGGTAAGTGCCCTTTGAGGCTAATTGCATAATAATCGATGGCACTAATATCGAATAAGTGGATGAAATACATTGACCAAAGTAACATTACCAATGCCTGTGAGTAACTATCGAAGTTGTCAAGAGCTGCATTTTCAGTGACTAACATATGTCAACGCCGAGGCCTTTGCCTCTGGCGCTTGGAAGGACGTACATTGCACTTATACCGTAGTACTATTTCACCTGGCTGTCTATGCGCTTTCTAGGATCAATGTGCGTAGTGGTCATCATTTCTCTCGCGGCTTCCTCGCCAAGTGGGCCAATAAGCGTCAACGCGACCAGCCATTCCTCCTCTAAAATGAGCTTCATTTCATAGAATTTCGAATCTGGACAAGGCCAGCAGGCATTGTGTTGGAAACGGCAACAATATTGGTGGCGAGTGGGTTGGACAGTCTTGATACCCATATTTCATGCGGGAAGGCAGTTTCGCTAGCAGAGGTGGAAATGAATGCTTCCGTGGAGGATTCCAAGGAGAGAAGGCGAAAAGACTCATTACGTGCGATGGCATTTTCGAATTCCTTTTCAGAAGACAGAGAATTTGGCAGATCAAAAACAGACATAGCTCACCATCGGTTCTAACGCACTTACTCTCCCTCTTTGAATGGTGAAACGGCTGGGGGGTCTAGAATTCCATTTTTATTGAGATCTTTGATCGGCTATCGTTGGAAAAATAACAAACCTTTGTGCATAGATAGATATTCGTCGCTCAGGGCTTCAATAAATTATAAAGTATGGCTATAATGACTTATGGCTACTTTGTGTTTGCCATAGATTTTACCTGGGACTAATGTTATTCGAGTTAGGTCTGTGGTAATTAAATATGACGCGGATGTCCGCCATCATCATGCGAGGCGTCCCAGCTGAGAAATTGTCACAACACTCTCGGCTGGGCATCGGCTTGAATGCAGATTAAATACTGTAGGATTGGAAGTGCGGAACAAATCAACCTTGTAGGACCAATTATTTCAGCACGTGCATTGCTGGACAGCCTTGGCGACGAGCCTCGTGCTCATACCCAGGCAAATTTACCCGTGGACTTTTACAGCTTCTCTCGCGTAGCGCCTTGGCATTCTGGTGCCCCCACAAACGTTCAGCTCGCACTCAGCTGTGATATTGTGTGCGGGAAAGTAGATATAACCGGTCCCAAATGATAGGAATATTTTCCTTCTGCATATTATCTTGGTGCTGAGGAGCGACTTGATCTATCTTCCAATAGCGATCTGATTCTCCCACCATGTCATGTATCCCAATTAGCCAACTGAACCTCGAGTCACAGAGAGTAAAATGTCCAGCTTGCCAGCATGTTGGAGATTCTGTGAGGATAATGGAGGTGATATCAAATAAAAAGTACGTTAATTGCCCTTGATAGCATGTGGAATGCTAATTTTTTGTAGGGCTACAACAAGCGGACTTTTCGCTTGCTACGCCTGCCTACTCTGCAATTGTAGCGGCATACTTGCTCCGACATATTACTTCATCAGCCATTACTGTTCAGGCTGTGGTATTCGATTTGTTGTCGTTCCGTGGTATCAAGATCCAATATTGCATTTGAACGAGTCGACTCTGCTTGGACAGCCAGGACACAAGGTGGCACCATCGCCGGTTGGACCTCCCCCCCAATTTAACGAGGCTACTTTACGCAATTTCGCGGAGCGCCTTTTGACAATGTCGCCATCTTTGGTTTTAAATATTTTCCCAGAAGAAAATTTCAAATTTCCCGGTACAGTATTTGATGAATCAGGCACAAAACAGCTCTATTCCATCATTTGGCCTGGCGTTCCTGCTGGCCAAGGCACTGTGCCGTCTCCCATCGAGTATGTGCTCGCCGAGCCAATGACGACGAATCCAGAGACCATCAAGATGAAATCTATGGCCCCATGGGATCCTTCAAAGTCCACCCCTCACATCCGGGTGTTGGATATGAACAGCGGAACAGGTGAAGAAGTAGCAACAGCCCAAGTATTTCCCACATCGAGAGATTACATTCTTCATACGCCTCATCGAGGTCCAGATGGAAGCATTATCTACACTTCCCGCCGTACCGGGATACGAAGCCTAGCCTCACCGATGGCAGGATTTATGATATGGAATAGTTGCAGAGGACCACTTACTTGGATGATTCGAAGCGTCCATGATCCGGAAAACAACAAGATTTGCCGTCGAATTGTTCTCATGGATGCATACGATAGGCCCGTCGGAATCTTGTGTCTCTCAAATAAAGAGAGTGCCACCAAATTAACCCTGTATGGAAATGCAGACCCCGTCTTTGTGGCAGAGTGCTTGGCTAGCTACGCAGCAATTATATACGTGATATGGAACTATTCACAGTTAACAGACGGGAGAGAAGGCTGGGAGGTTCTCGATGCTGGATTGAATGTGGCAGGATCTGCTATGGGGTTGGCTGGAGTTTGAGAAAGATGGGGCTACAAGGGAATTGTTCTTGGTCCTATTCTGCTTGCCTTATTCACAGCACCGCTTGTCAAGTCATGCAGGGATCATAGGGGGAGATTTATGTACACCCATGTTTTATCTTCGACATTAATACAGATATTAGATTCAGCGAAAACTCGGAATCATTTCCGCCCTGGCACGTATCCGTTGCGTGCATGTCTAAACACTGTCCCGGTTAGCTTGAATCAGTCCATGCAGGACAGCGTTGTTGTTAGGTTCGCATGAAGCCCCGATTTCCGGCAAAGTGCCATCTTCTACATATTCGCGCATTGCGTTAAATGTACAGTTTGACACGTGAGATGTGACACCGTGCTATGGTTATGTTAGGGTTGTTACTCTTGATTGGAATGACAAAACAACTTACTCCGAAACCTTTGTGAACCAAGACCCTGCTGCCCTTGAACGGGATCGAAGCCTCGTAGGCATTGCTCAGAGAGGTAATGGGATCGTAAGGACCATTGATAAATAGGATGGGGAAACTTGTGTTGATGTTTCTAAATTGACCCTCGTAACGTTCAGCTGCCGTGAACTTCCATTGAGCACAAGTCCGTGGCGCAAAGTTAATGTCAGGAAATGGAATCTTTTCAGACATGGCCGAGACAAGTGTATACATCTCGTCGGGCGAATTCGCACGGAATGCGCCATCAATGCAGCTAATTCCATAGAGCGCCAGATTAGTTAGACTATCATCGTCTTGGGCTTCGGCGGCCGCAACAGCGGGTATAACGTCGTAATACTCTGTAATGCCTGACCAGTTACCAGCAAGAGCAAGTTCTACAAGCCTGAGCGCGTATATTAGTTTGGATGGAAAGTAAAGCATCAAAAAGACTTGTGTTTTGAGCCGGGAATAAAAGTCTAGGCCTTGCTCATCAGACGCGTTGTCCAATAGTCCTTGAAGAGCCTCTGCAAAGGCTGCCATCAAACCTTCGGGGGTAGTCTTGGACCCGGCATAGTCGGCCAGTGGACACTTTGCCTTCCCGATCTCGATGCACTCTTCGAACCCACGAACCAGGGCGCGATTAGAGTCGAGAGCCGATGTAAGAGAATAGCCGTCGTAATAGTCTGGGGCTAGTTGGACGCTATCAAGAATCATGCGGTCAATGCGGTCGGGGAACATCGCTGCAAAGGTCTGTCCCAGAGTGGTACCGTAGGAAACTCCCCAGTACCTGAGAAGCCCATCTTCGTCAAGTGCGTCCACAATTTGAAGCATGTCGCGAGCTACGAATGCTGTCGAGAGGAAACGGCCTGTTTTCTTGTTGGCTTCGTAGCACAATTCAGCGGTCTTGCCGAGATTATCCCATTCTTGGACCATGTAATCATATAAGTCGGAATATGGTAGATTCACGGTAATGTTGTCGCGTCGGACTATGCCCGATGAAGCTCCGTTCTCAGCAGACGGACATTTGAATGGGATAGTTCTCTTCGTGCCCCTGAAACTTCGGTCAGAATCGTGCAGAAATATCTTGGAGATGAAAAACAGACTCACCTGGGATCAAATCCAATCATGTCAAAATGACCTCCCATCAGTCTATTATATTATTAGTATAGCGAAGTCTTTATGAAAGGCATCGACTTACTGGACAAAATCGCTTCCACCCACGGCAATGGTATCAATACCAGATTCGCCTGGCCCACCTGGGTTATAAAGGATACTTCCTTTGAAAGGCTCCTTTGTTGCTTTACTCCGAATCAAATCCAGAGGGAGCAGCTCGGACTCGGGATTTGTGTAGTCAAGAGGAACCTCAAGAACCGCGCAGTCCAGCTTTTGGTTGGCTGTTGTATTTCCTTGCCCAAATTCTTTTGTGCAGTCTCTCCACTCCAAGTCTTTTGGACTAGGTTTTGTGCCGTTACCATGTGGTAATGCATGGGCAATGCCACATGATGCAAGAAGAAATGCAATATTCACAAACATGTTGACCAAAGGTGGGAAAGAATGCTCTGCAGAAACGACCGAGTAGAGCTGGTTGCCGCTCGTGGATTGGTATCTCAATGACACAAGTGTCTTGTCTTCTACTTATCTATAAAAAAGTGATACATATTGATCGTCATGTCTTGCCAAGCATTCTACGGCTGTGCTGGCTCCATTCTGGGCTATTTACGACTCTGCCACGCCTGCATCCGATGTAAGCCATTAGACGATCGTGCATTTAATCTACACTGAGTAGGACTTCAGGCTGCAAGGAGGATCCTGTAGCCAGCCAGTAGCGAATGTGAGCTGAATGGACGCCCTCGTGGAGATGTTGCAGTGGCAGTGCTCATGGAGATCTAATTAAGGATTCAGCTGCATATGAGACGCAGAATAAACATAAGCACTGTGTGTTCTGATCCAATGCTTGCTGTGCGGTGAGCGCTATGTAACGCCACAAATGGAATAGCGGCATAATTTCAGCACTTCGGTAAGGCTTGGTGGATCGGAGCCTTCGACGTGCCGTAGCGCGACGTAATATTTCTGATGATGATTAACTAGCTGAAGGCAAGGCCCAAGATAGACGGTCAGGATTGGCCTCCCAGGACTCACGGATCTACTGCAGCATTACCTGGCAGTGCATTATGTCTCCATCCAGACCCGCATTCAGGCTGACTCCAAATACCTCAGCTGATTGGAATCTGCCCCATAGAGTCTTGGCGATGACCAAAGTCCAATTTCAATAGTAAGCCCCCCCCAAAATAAATTCAGTTCCAAGGGAAGACCAATGCGCGAAAACTAACAAGCCGAAAATGGCCCAATCACACAAGATCACACACGTGCGGGCATTGTGCCAGATGGTTCGGACAACGTATATCAACATTTCAGAGTTCTCATTCTCAGAACCAAAAGAATACGAAGAAAGATATGAGCCACCCACATTGGCCTATATCAGGCTTGATGTATCGGAAATGACATGCCCGTCAGCTAATGTGGCTGGGCGTGGGAGAGCTGACCACACTTCTCGCAGTCCAAGGAGCATTATATTGATCTATGAAGTGGATCTGAAGCCACAGCTCATTTAGCCAATCATTGAATAGTGCGGATAGTGGAATAATTATCTGTTGTCTCCCTTCTGTTTTGTTAGCGGTTTGAAATCTATTCAGGTCAAGCACAAATTTCTTGTCTTGGCCATATTGTTGATATTTTTGGGGCTATTGATGCCCATCATGTTCAACATTATATAATATTGCTGAGATAACCTAATTTATTTGATGGTTTGACCTTCATATTGTACCCTAGCTGCTAAGCTTGCTGTGTGAAAATTATATTGTCCTGGCTGGGGCCACGATTTGGATACTTCTGTAGGACGAATAACTAGATCTCTACGGATCTCAAATAATAATAATAATAAAACCAAGATTATAGTCCATACCAGGAGAAATTACGGTTGCAATTCGCTTTCAGCACACCCATTTACAAAAATCTCCATCCAAGAGATTCTGATTCCCTGGAGCTAACATCGTGGTAAAGTCGGTTCCAAGCCTCATAGCGCCTCCTTTTGCTTACGGGCGGATGTTAGTGCGTTGGAGCCAGGCTTATGACTAACTATTTGCCAAACATAAAACGAGCAATTAATCTTGATATTCTTTCATTAATGTCATGAGGATGATGTTTTTATTTTAATGTGGAAATACCGCAAGTCAACTACATATTTTCACAAAAGTTCAACGAGAATACCAACAAAAGCCTCGATTTAAACAAAGTCGTTATTTCACTGCTATAGGAAAGCCTAGACTGTCAAGATCCACCCATGCATATCACATTCCAATCTTCTACATTGGTTTTCATAAGCCCATGTAGAACAAATTTCGGATTTTGCTTCGTAGTTATACATGTGATAGAACAACCGGCCTCGCTCTTGATCCAGCTACCTTCAATCTACTGTTCAATTCCTCTGATGCTCTCTTTGTTTTCGTTACAAAACAAATTGGTGACCTGGCAGGATCGCATTTTGAATAGACTTTTCAAAATTCATCCTTAGTCCAAAAAATCCTACTGTGAAAAGGCGATACCGCAGGATGTGCATTCGCAAGTACTGCCACGGCATTCCCATGGACTAGGGTGATTGCGTCGGCACGTTTTGTAGTCATATGAGGAGCATACCGTTAATGTCGATGCAACCCCAGCCGATCCGCAAATGCATGTGTTGCATCCATCATCACACAGTCCGTTAGGACCATTGTATATCTGATGGCATTTCTCTTCGGTATGTGGGTCGCAGATGCGACGGGTAACAGCCTTTATCTCATTCGAGACCCTGATGCAATGATTGCATGTCCCGTATGTTTCCGGGCACTTGATCTTCTTGCATTTTTCAGCGAGGCACAAGCTTAATAAATCCAGAAACAGTAGTTGAAACCTCATGGTGGATATTGAATATTATATGGGCAGTGATTCACTAGCATTGTTTTTGAAGGATATGAGATTTGATTGATTTTGATTTGCAAAATATCAAAGAAAAATGCAGACGTCTTAGGGGTTTAAATAGTTATCCCAACTATTTAAAGTTGGGGCGCGTCTAAACTAATTAGCAGTCTGAGGACATGATGAAAGAATTACGTAAAATGTTTTGACTTGCATGTTTTATCCCAATGTTTCGTGTTCGAGGTTACCTGGAAACTAGAGAGTTGCTGGAGGTTTCAGTTATAGATGATCCTCTGGGTTTTTGTCTCAGCCAGTTGTATGGAATGCACTTTTGTAATTCATATGACCTGCTCCCATCAATACCAAGCGAAGATTCCATAGGGTATGGGGTTAATTGCTTCACCTAAATGCATGTCGTTGTTCCTTATTCCTGATATATTGCGTATTAACCCTCGATTAAACCCCTTTCGGGTCGAGAGATATGGCTACCCTGAAGGTGGCCTTATTCAAGCCAAGATATAATCGTCTGGAAGTGCCCGTTGAAATCAATGCACCTTTAGACCATTTGATGGCCGTTTCTTCCGTGTCCGGGTCTTGAATATGGTCAAGTAATATTGACAAGCTTTTTGCAAGAACCCCCTTGAATATTTGTGATTACTTACTATCTTTTGACGAGTTTTCTGGTTGGAATTTGAGTAATTGATCAATGTCTTGGTTGACATTGGATAGGTATGCCAGCGTAAAACCGTCTAGGTGGTCAGAACCAGCTACAAAATTCCATGCATATGAGTCTCCTCAGTTCTTTTGATGGTGTAAAAGCCTTTCGGTAACAAGAACTGGCAGCTTTTTTTATGCCAAGACGCAATTGCATCATTTGTTGTTTTATTGCTTTTGCAAGACTAACTATATCGTCTGCAGGCCGATGGTATACATTGCCAACAACTCCCTGTGTCGAGACACTCTCTTCATGATAGCCGATACTGGCCCTGCCCTCGATAGAGGCATCTGAACTTGTGCAGAGTCCAGCAGAACAGAAGTACAAAGTGAAAGTCTATTGCTCTGCAATCGAGATGCTTTCCTTGCCCTGTCTCTAAATCTTGAGACAAGCTTGGGGCATTTCATTTGATTAGTATTGAGCTTTAGATCTGACCAATGAAGTACACCCACGTTTTGGGTACACAACGAAATGGATCTCCTGCAACCGCGCACCAGTTTCATGATGACGACTTGGCCCATTACTCACCAATAAGCTCTACTCCCAAGGACCTGTGAACGCCCAGCACAACCCTTCATTTGCGTATTAATTAGCAGACATCGGCACGTACGTTAGACTGCCAATTCTCATAGCCAGATTTGGGGTTATCGACGATACAATGATCTTATCGATATTTCAACCTCACGACATTAAATTCAAGTGGTATCGCGACATATCGTTATAATGGATGTATCCACAAACTCGTTCTACCTTCATTATTAGGGCGTCCACCGCGAAACACCAACATTCTACATTTAACCCCAAAAGCATGTGAAAACTACCAAACTTTGCCAGACAACTTCAGCCGGCTAGTTATTACACGCCTAACACCAATCTCATGCTTCCATGTATGGCACAGTAGCAAACAACTGACAAATCAGAAGTTCGCTCAACTGATGATGAGTAGAAAAGGTGCAATCCGTATGCCATCACTCCGACTCAGTGTGCCCAAATGTTGGGATGAATAGGGTGAAGAATATAAATCATCTAAATCGCACCAATTGTTGATTAAAATAATCATAATTGGCTCCAGACATGGATCCCTGTGGAATAACAGGAAGACATTAAAGATCATTTTTACATATTTTCCAACCTCTATTCAGTAGCTAGTAAATGCAAACATTAAGGCAGGAGCAATTTTAGTAGAAAATCGCAGCTAAAATAAACATATATTATTTGTCTGCTTGTCATTGAAGAGGTACTACATGAAATCCCCGTGAAAGGTACAGAGTACGTGAATCCCACTACCACGAATTCTTGCACCGAACTTAAATAATCCCTTAAATTTGTCAATATGGTGGCTGTTCATACCATCGGGGAAATCTTGAGGCAGTAATGCCATCATCGCAAGAGTATTGCACCAGGTATGGAGAAGCTTCGGTGCTAGAGTTCAAGAATACCGTCCCATCTGGGCCTTGAATTGTTACGTTAAAATGAGCATCGTTTTGCGCCTGGACAAACAAGATGCGAATAGGGTAGTAGTCGCCTTCGTTCAGCTGAACAATTGTGCTTGGTGCATTCCGGTGTACTACAACGTCCCCCCGGCTAAATCTAACATCGGCGTTTGACTTGGTCCAGTCTGAATAGGCTTTCGGGCCAAGCCATATAAAGGCTGCATCGTCGACGGTTGAGATGGTAAATGTGTATGAGCCAGAAAGGGCTGCAAATATATATCCACAGTGGTTCAAAACAAAGTAACTCGAATTAACATTCGGAACCTTGTACAGTGTACGAAGCTCCACTTTGGCGGGAAATTCGAATCCACCGAGGCGAGGTGTGGCGCCTTCGAAATTTGGCTTCATGTTGTACACAGACGGGTCAAAAAGCTCATATGTCAGGGTCTTTTGATTTTCGCCTTGACTATTATTATAGTGGGCAAACTCGAGACCTTGGTTGCGACACTGTCTGGGAGTGGGACAGCTGATATGTGTGGATGTGGAGGTGACAGTGACGACGGATTTAGCAAGCGTCGCACCGGTGGTGCTTGGAACAGCGACAGCGCCAGTGGAAGTCACTCCAATAAACAAGCAGCTACATGCGAAAGCAAGTTCATCGGAGGACAAAGATAACAGGAAGCCAGGAAGGCCATTTTGCTGGCTGACGTCCCGTTTGTTAACACCAGAGAGGATGCAAGTTGTGATGGCGGTTGTCCTAAAGGCTATTAGCAACTTTTGAATGCTCTTTTAAGAAATGTTACTCACTCAGTTACGGTACTGAGAAGGACTCCACTGGTAATAACACCAACATCCGCTGTTGTCTTGGTCGCTGCCAGATCCCGAACTTGAGGCATTTGCAAATGATTGGAACAAAGGGCCATTGCGGCGGGGTATTTGGCCAATGCCTTGATTACAGTGTCTGATTGAGCTGGCAAGGAGTTGACATGGCCGATAGCCACCAGGCCCAGAAGGGTAAGGTGTTGCGAAGAGAAGTGCATTTTTTATGTTGGATATTGGATGGTAACTTTTGTGTAGACAAAAGACTGAGACAAACAGCATATATCTAGCAGCGAGAGGACGGCTTTATATATTCATTTAACCTTCTACTACTGTTCTCGCTCCATGCATATTCCTTATTTAAGCTAACTTGATAAACTATTGATGCTCATCTCTGACGATTGGACGATGATTTACCTTGCACTAGACAGGTTCTATCTGGAGTAATGCATGGACAGAATTCAGCCAGTGACGTAAAGATACATCTCGTAATACTCGGTCTTCCATGTGATTTCCCCGACCATTTCACCGCTTAGCTTTGCTAGATAGTCTCAACAAAAAGTGACAACCAATATTAGTGCCATCGGGAATTAGACAGTCACAGTAATACAGTGCCGGTTCACAACTCAAGATCGTCTTTCAAACCTTCTATTCTCTTAAATATTCGATATAAACCGACATATTTATTAGGCCATAGAATAATGTGTTGCTAATGTTGTACTATATGTGCCTAATCCAAGTTTTCTACAGGGGATGTCTGGGGTTGCTGAGTGATCTGTAGCATCTGATAGCTGAGCTGCCACAGGAGTAGGGCAGGTATTCGCTCACAAGTAACTACTGGGGGAAGATCTAAGCGCGCATTCTTTAAGATGATCCTGGTAACTCTCCATGTAGATCATTGGTGCTTCTTTGTGGGCAAGAGCCACTTTTAGTACTACACAAGTATACGGCAATATTCATTTGGGCCGCGAGTCAATTTACGCTAATATTTATGCAATTTAACTTTGCTCTATTCAATGCCTGATTCCCAGGAACCTGGGAAGGAAAACACGGTTAGGCGATTTCTGGCACATAGGTGCTCCACTGATATTATTCGATCCGCTCCGGGATTCTAAACGGGAATCAGGGATCGGCCCGTCTGGGCCGAAAAATTAGACAACTAGTGACCTGCGAGGAACTTTGGTTGCGCATCCATGTCTTTTTCTGCACCGTTAGATTCCAATGCTGGTGCGGCACCGCTGTTTGCATTGACTGCCCAGCATTCGAAACGGTATACGTTCAAAGCTAAGAATTGACAGAGGCTCATATTGATGGGAACAAGAGATTATGAACCTTGCATTGGTCATGTATAGCGATCTATACATCGGGGAAATACGAGATAGAGTTATCCACGATTAGGTTGTTTGTAATGTGAACTCTCAATTCATGCTTTCGGTGTGGTGGATTTTACTTTTTGGGACTTCATTCTTGATTTGCAATAATGACGTGCTTAAGAATGTGTGACTGACTTAGAATTCAACCTAGAATCCTTTCACGTGTGTCAGAACAGAAAATATTGGCGTTTAATCGTATTCCACAGTCGGTGGCTGTCATAAGTGAACCATATCATCCAAATTAGAGATTTGTTGACCTTCAAATTTATTTTAAGTTCTCGCCAGTAATTCAGAAATCAACAGTTTCCTTGCCGTAATATCGCTTTTTATGAAAATTCTGGTGTAAGAATTTGTGCTGTGGATAGCGAAAGTATACACTACACACTAATGAGACATTCGATAGCAAACTAAAAGGCAGGATTAGACAGCCGTGCGGTAAAATGATGAATACGTTTGATCCACGCAATATACACACAGAAATCAATGTACCGATCTCTTCCTTCGTTAGAGTATCCTTGAATTCAACTAGAGACGATTATATCTACATCTTCGACATGCCAACACTCTGCATTGTCTACACTCATAAAGGAAAATAGGAAGGAAGTCATTGCATTCCTCACAAATTCCACCCCCACGTGACCTCCATGATCCGTGGCGACACTCATGATTTTCTATCAAGTTATTTCTTTGCGTCAATAGCAACCGGTCTCTTCTCCTGGCGTCAACATGGGGGTCTCTGTCGACGATGGTGGCTGCCCTCGCGAGAAGCCTGTGCTCATCCCACTGTTCGCAGCCACATGTTTTCCAGTGGTTACCACAGATATAGCAAAACTCAGCACCACATGGACAAGCTGTCATATTTTTAGTGCTGGGCAACAAACACAGGGGGGTACCATACTTATGTGATTGCATCCAAACTGCAGCTCCACTACTCTTTGGCAGGAACTGCATCGCTGCCATCCATTCTCATTCGCAATGCGGAGTACCTCTTGTATTCCAGTATCTTCCGGGCAATCTCCGTCGTGTGAAATTCCTTTGCAAATAACGCACGTCTTTGCAGAACATTTAACGCAATGCCCAACCTCATTCTTAATGAATTGTACCGGTATGAAAGTGGAACAAGTTGGATCGTAGCAATAGACTCTGTTTGGGGTTTCATACTCAATCTTCTTGGCCAAAAACGTCCCCACCAAATGACAAGGGAGAAATGGCCGACTTGATTTGATGGGAATGACCTGGTTACAACACCGGGGAGGGTATAGAGATTCATCTCTTATGCAGGCGCTGAAGAGGCTTTCAATACAGCCCCGGCAGTATTCATGAGAGCAAGGGCAGCGAATGACATCAAAGAACTTGTGTTCGTCGCCGCAACTGATACATTCCACTAGTGGCCGTGAGACCTTCGGATTGGTCCGGCTTGCTGCCCAGGACGAGGGCTCGGGTGCGTTAGCCAAATTCTCATCTTCATCATGAACGTATAAGGCCTCAAATTTATCCAGTAGTTCGTCGTCGAGTTCTGAATCGTCCTTATTGGCAGGTTCCGGAGCAGATCCAGGCACGGTAGCTGAGATGGCGGGATTAGAGTCTAGGCTGAGGGCGACTTCTCGATCCTTAGCTGCTTGTTTCTCCAGACATCGTTCATGGCTGATGATTTCTCCGTCGGCAATGACTGCCTGGGCAATACTTTGGCACATGGCCCGATCCGAAAGATTGGACTCGACCAATGTTAGCTCTGACTTGTACGCATTAATATCGATATCATTGTCCGGTAAGCTTCCTTCACGATGTTTTCCCTTTGATAAACCTGTGAGAGACTCTAAGTCTTCGAGCTGCAGCTGAATAATCAGTCTCATAGAAGAATCATCTAGTCCCCGAAGACTGTCCATCTTATAAGATTAATACTGGAGGTGAAACTGCTTCAAAAACGTTTGATTTTGTGCCGACTCAATGTCGACGTAATTTCTTGGGCCGACTTTGCAACATATGCTGACCGAGTGTTGGTGGGCCTCCAACATATCCGAAAGTTGATCCGATCCGCCACAAATGTCCGTATGGGATGAACCAGAGAATTTGATAAAATCTGCTAGAAACATTATACACTCAACTGGCATAAGAAAGCGTTGTGTTGGAAAAACACCATGTACGCATGTTGGCAGGACTAACGGGGCATTGTCATCCATTTCATCTGCGTCTGAGACCTGCACGTGCTGTTTGCTTTAGTAATAACCGATCTCATGGGATAAAAACCATCCCTAAAAGCTAAAGAGTGCAGACTGGTCGAATATTTATATGGCTATAAGATTAAAAAAAAAAATTCACGGACAATATCCTGATGTTTGGTTATATGTCCAGGAACGCTACGCTAAAGGCAGTGCAAAAGAGCATCATAAGGCCATGGAAATGACAAGAATTATGGAACGATATGTCATTCTGAGCGTCCGTGCTGTTCATCATTTTTCCGAAGTCAACGATTTCACGTTCCGTGGAATATCAGAGCTTTCTAAGGGGAGCATTGAACAAAATCCACATTTTTATGAAGCAAATATTATGAATTTATATCGAGTAGTATTTTTATCTAGTGTGTTTCAATAGTAAATATCAATGCAAAAGCATTAATTGAACCAATGGATAAGGCAATCCCTCGTGTCTTAAGAGTGCAATTGTCAGACAATGAAGCGGAAGGAATCTGCGGGTTAGGCCGTGCTTATGACTTTATATAAATATATATTTTTATATAAAAAACAGACTTTGGGTGTAATCGAAATCCCTAAGCTCTAGATTACCTGGACAAGGCAATAAATATTATCATTTTACTCTGATAGATGTCTCAAGCGCCAGCGCTTTAACCTTGTTTACTTAACACAGGAGGTAAAGTTAAGAGAAAAAGACCATTGTTGTGAATATGTGAAGATTTGACGTAATAAGCCAAAGAAGCCCATGCGAAATTGTACATAAAATATGACAGTCACAAACCCCACCAGGTACCGAGGCATTGGGGGGAAATGGCGCCGGCAATTACCAGCCATGATGGAGCACTGGTGATGGATGGATTGGAAATTTAACATGTCATAGAAGTTTCCAAATAATTTCTTTGGTACAATATTATCTGCAGCGGGACTACTTGGTGTTTCTTCATCGAAATGTTCATGGAGTGAATTGATATCGCTAAAGCCACATCATATTTATCCAACTCAGCAGTCTCATACCTACCACTAGATATGCTATGGTGTGCAACTAAATGAACATGGAATTAACAGTCCAATTCCCGAAACTTGGACATAGAATAAGACTGCACATAGCATATGTCTGATCAAACATTATTACACAATGCCAATCAATTCCTTTCCAATTTCCCATCTATTTTCTTTCATACTTATTTAATTCCACACCATGATTGCGAACGAAAAGACAATTGCTCTAGTTACTGGTGCAAACTGGGGTATTGGGTTGGTAATCTCCACAAAGCTGGCCAAAGAAAATGGATACCACGTCGTAATAGCTTGCTGGCAAGAAGAGGCAGTCAAGACAGCTGTGGAGCAGCTTCATAAAGAACGTCTAGATGTTGAACCTCTGGTACTGGATCTCTGCACAGAGGAGTCGGTTAAAGCTGCCTTTTACCAATATAAAACGTGATAATAGATATGTAGCAGGTTAGTTCCTCAATGTTCAGATTATGATGTCAATTTGCCAGCAGCCTTGGGTATATACATTGACACAACTATTGTCGCTTTAAGTGCAGTTTTCCAATCAGGATTTCTCAAGACTCGGGTGCATGTCTACGTCAACGCAGCCATTAAATAGCAACCAAGTAATCGAGTGCAGCTTTTGACAAGGTAGCGTGCCAGCATCTCCGCAGGTCCGCAACCAAATCATTCCGTCATGTTTCATCTCGGGTGAAGGCTGCTTCTTCCGATACCTGACTATAAATGAGCAGAGAGGTGCACTGCGGCATGCAACCCCCAATTCCTTTACCTCTTCAGCCCCTCATGATGCCATTCGCTCGCTTGTGTTTCCATTCGTGACATAGTGGAGTTTATCGGGGTGGAGCTCGAAACTCCGCGGAGCGGAAAAAATAAACTTTACTCATATCGCTTTATCACATTCTTTCTTCATTTCATTCTCTTGGTTTTTAGGTCAGTGCGGCAGCTTACTCAATCAACAACACTCCTTCAGAAAAGAAACTACGGTACTCATAATCTCCAAGATGACAACACAAGACGATGGATCGCTCAACCTGCCTCAGACCATGAAGGCATGGCGACTCGTCTCTCCTGGTCCACTGGAACAGGTTCTGCACCTTGAAAATGCGGTACCCAGCCCTTCGCCGCAACTGAAAAGTGGCGAAATCCTGATTCAGGTGGCATGGGCTTCGCTTAACCCAGCAGACTACAAAATTCCCGAGATGGGCATCGCTGGCAGGGCCATATCTCCCTTCCCCAAGACCCCGGGCATGGATTTGAGCGGATATGTCGTTGCTGCCGCGCCAGATGCGCACGATGTCAAACCAGGTGACGCTGTCCTTGCGCGGGTGTCGCCCAACGTGGCCCAAGGGCCTTTGTCGCAGTACGTCGTCGTTCCAGGTGATGGGTACGCCAAGCTTGCGCCAGAGACCGACATGGACCAAGCAGCCGGAGCCCCCACAGCGGCATTAACATCCTACCAAGCCATCGTGCCGTTCGTTCAAGCCGGAGACAAAATATTTATCAATGGAGGATCAGGTGGCACAGGAACGTTTGCTATTCAAATCGCAAAGATCCTGGGCTGTCATGTCACTGTGTCGTGCTCAACACCCAAGATTGATCTTTGCCGAAGATTGGGGGCTGACGAAATCATCGACTACAAGAAGGAGGACGTGGTGGAGAAACTCAAGGAAAAGGGACAAGTGTTCAAGCTCGTGGTAGACACCGTGGGGCATACTCCTGCAAATCTCTACGAGTCATCAGAGCATTGCCTTGTCCAAAACGGGACCTTCACCCTCATTGGACTCAATGTCACAGCGTTAGTGAAGGGGCTGGTGCTCCCTAAATTTCTTGGGGGTGGCAAACGCAAATTGGTGTCCATCCTGACAAAAAACAGCCTGAAGGAACTGGCTCAGATTTCGGAGTGGATGGATCAGGGAAAGCTAGAGACCGTCATTGATTCCACATACGAGTTCGATGAGGCTTTGGCGGCCTATCAACACTTGAAGGTGGGGTCAAGCGCTGGAAAGGTGGTTGTCCGGGTTGGAGACATTTAAGTCGGGTTGATTTTCTTTTCTTTGTTCCTGATGCTCGATCATATTACTACGTAGTAGTAGTAGTTAACTGTGAACTGGAATCTAATTAGAAACAAATTCATGATGATGCATTCAAATATGTCGAGCAAATGTCCAGTCATAAACTGTCCTAAACTCATAGGAATAAGCTACCATAGACTGAGAGCTAGTAGCACATATTCCTGAACCACAATGAAATTACTGCCAGTGACAAGGAGTAGTAGCTCTGATTAAGCTCCGCAGGAGTACTTGTGAGATGGCCAGAAATAAACTATATAGATGAAGTCCATTAAACAATGACCTGCATGCTTGACTCACACATCTGCACCTACTCTCCTATATTAATACGGAAGTAGTACAAGTTTAAGCAGAAAAGCTACACCACCCTGGGCATTTAACATGCGTTATTGAGGCCATGTAGACGATTCTGGCCAATCACAAATGTTTTGGTTGTCGGTCCAATGCAAGCCCCCTAGACATGAAGGACATACGGGCTGGCAGTTTTTCCAGCAAGATTGATTACTCGCCGAATAGACTAATTGAAACTATTGAGGTCAGGATACAAACAATCCTATGGACCAGCACATTTGGTCGCTTCTATGTCCTCAGCTGGATATTCAAAGCTGGCTTTCTCAAAGATTTCTCCCAATGAATGAGGGTTTGGCAGGGCTTTGATACAACCCACAAGACATAGGGCAAGATAGGTGGTGGAACGAAATATGGTTCTATGAATGTTTGTCGTCAAAGAAATGGGGATATGGGCCTTCAACTTTTAGATGACTGCAATTTAGATGTCGATATGAATTTGACAATAGCCATGGATTTGAGAGGATGGGAGCAGTAAATAAATACGTTCGTTGCTCAATTTGATATACTTTGAACCTCTCTCAGATAGGCAGTGAAATCAGATATCGATGTGATCATTAATTCATCAGTATGGTTCTAGTAAGTAGTCGGTCCAAATGCATATGCGATGCTTCTTTCGCTCCTCTATTCAACTTTGCGAATCTTGCCCCTAGATAGATATGGATAAAAGACTACCATAGATAGCCAATTTATCCATTAGCCCCTTCGAGGATGGTAGATTAGAAAGGAACAAAATTTAACCAGAGCTAGGAAATCTTGATTTATTCATTTATGCTACACTAAATTATCTGACCACTCTTAGACTCTTCTAAGAGCTCCTGGATTGTTCTGAAGTGAACATTCTTGAAATACCTCTCACGTTGATCAACAGCGTCTTTGCGAGGCACGGCACACGCACCCAACAATGACCATTCGTCAATAGTGGCGGTGAATTGTTTTTCCAGATCTTCTGTTTGAGCAATATCTGTTTCAATATCTTGCTTAGTCTGGTATGTGCGCTATGCAATTGTTAACATCTTCCATTTACTTAATCAGGAGAATTTAATATTACCTCAAACCGACTCCCCATGAACCTCTCCACCTTATCAATAGCTTGGTTCCAGGTTCCAAACTCGCCAAAGATGAAAGTATATTCTGGCCACTCTTGGTGAGGGATTAACTGCACTACAGATTTGGCCATGTCACGAGCGGAAGTCCATGATATCAGCTCGTCTCCAGTCCCAATCACCCGAACAGTCTTTCGGTCAAGACTAATAGGCCATCCTTCAGGAAATGGGCGAATATGGCTTTTGGAGCCATCGGCAACCTGAACAAAATAGTCGGCCAACCAGCCTTGGTTGACCAATGTCCACTTGACATCCGATTGTTGTCTCAAGATGTCGCGGAACTGATGATTGGTGGTATAGCTTGGACGAGGATATTGTGGGAAATCTCGAAGGTTGCCTAGGTACTCGCTTGGAATTATTCCTTTGCACGTCTTGGACAAGCGGCAAGCATCGAGCATGGCAACGTGAGCTGAAGTGTATGGAACTGGATCATCGCCCGTGACAGTTGAAATGATGGCAACGGCATTAGATCCATCGAGTACTAGCAGTATAGCATCTTTCGAGTATTCCTTCAAGGTATGAAATGTGACACCGGGTATATGGAAGAATTCGCGGTCAGTACGTGAAATAATGGCAACAGCATATGTACCATCACGCAAGAACTCCTCTGTGAGGTATTGTGCAATGTTTCCAGAGCCGGCAATAACGACAGATTGTTGGGCCATGGTATGATTGAACGAATGCAGAGCTGATGAAAAGGAAATGTCTGCCAGCTTTAGTAGTGACAAGTTTTACAGACCCATAACCAATTAGTCACGGTGGATCCAATTGACACACAGGCGGTCAGAGCTAGCAGAAACCTAGCAAGGTTAAGACCAAGTAGAGTATGCGAGGCGAGCCTGGGTGCAAAGGAGTGGGTGGAATCACGGCCGACTAAGATCACCCAGAAAGGAGCCTCCTCTTTCGCGTTTGGTTGGGTAACCATGAGAGAATATGATGTTGAAATAAGCCAAGTTAATGATGCATCCCCTCACGACAGTCTCATAAGCAACGAAGTTGAGATGGTAGCCTTGGATAGCCTTAGAAGGCCAGCCAGATTTCTTAAAAAATATCACAGAGTTGTCCAGGTCACCGTGCAAGATTGCAAGGTAAACTTTAGCTTAGGACTCGCCAGGCATGACAAATTAAAACACCTCCATAAATTCTCTAAACGGCATGCTTATCTTGTCTTTGCGCGAATTTCTAGATAAGCCTTGTTAATCTTTTGTTTTATAGTATATAGTAAAATGGGGTGTACTTGAGTTCTTGTTTTTCGACACATTGAGTCTTCAACAAACGTGTTTCTTTCTCACCTTTATGACTCTATCTCAACAGGCGCAACAATACACAGTTAAAAGTGCAGAATCATGTGGATTACAAATGGCCATAGTATTTGTCTAATTTCCTATCACCAAATAAGCTATACTGGGCTTGGTAAAAAATCGTTAAATTCCGGCATAAAGCTAAATATCTTTTACATAAACTCATTACTTTTGTATAATATAGCATAAAAACGTATGTACAGTGTCTAGTTTTGGGGTTTTATGTACTCCATCTCACCAAACACAGATTACTAACCTCATTGATCATTGGCAATCATGGCGCTACTATCCACGGTTGCATCGTTCCCTTCGCCGATGACATGAATTTCGCACGAATCCCGGGTAGCGCATCTTGAACTACCCGCCTCTTCTGCCGCCTCGGCATTCAACGTCATTCCAGCCGTGATATTCGTAAGGTTGAGCGTACACAAACTGCCGTGTTGTGAACTTTGTGTCAATTCCACCAGCTGGTTGAGAATGCTAAATTCCATCTTCAATTTGATGCTGTATACCAGCGGTTTGTAAGCGGTTTGTAGGTTGTAGTAGTTTGCAAACTCGAGAGTCACAACACTAATGTTGAGGAGAATGACGATGATGTTGACGTATATGAGGTGGTTCATTACTGTTTTCGACCTGCTTCTGCCTCTAATGTCTATCTCTGATTTCAGGAGATCCATAGTCTCCCAGATGTAGAAACCAGATATTATGGTTTCTTGAACGAAGAATATGCTCAACTGCAGCTTCTCAAAAATGGAGTACGGGTGAAGAAAGGGACCTGGATTTTCTGAGTTTGAGCCGTAAACTAGGACGATGATCGGGGTATGTAGAAGAAATGCATTGGTGATAATCATGATGAGCACGGCGCGTAGAGCGGTCGAATTCTGGGTTACGAGGTGCAGTCGTGAATATAACAAGACGGATTGGCCGGTCACCATCGAGCACCATCCAATGAGGATCAGCGTCGAGTATAAGCTGCCAATCCTTGTCAAGTAAAGGTGCTGTAGAAGGTAGCCGATGGCGTTCAGCGCGATTCCCCATGTCGCGACAAAAAAACTCCAAAAGTAGAGACCGGACCGCTTCTTGAAAGTGCCAAAAATGGAGAAATTCAGCTCTAGAACGTTGTAGAGAGCTATACTTATGAATGCGACGATGACCTGGGCGACCACATTGGCGGTATGCGCATCTCTGGGGAAGTGCTGCCCATTATTCGCCATCGCGATAGCAAGCCCTTGTTCGCTTTGCCGATGACGTGACCAGTGTCAAACGAGGGGGAGTCCCCAAAGCCACTAAATCCCCAGCCGCTTTTACACCCTCCCGGTGAACAAGTGTATTGGGAGGCATCAATTCGGAAATAGTTTGGCAATAGAGGCCGGTCGAAATTCCATGTCTCGTTGTATCCAGAGATGTCGTTGCAGCGTTCTTCTCACAGCACGGCAAAGACGGACGGGCGCAAAAGCAACATTCCTTGCGCACAAGCCATCTCGAGAATTGGGTTCCATTTATGATTTTCCGAGGGGCCGCCTAGCACTGAATTCTCAGCCCAGGATCGCCACTTCATAAAGCCTAATAACCCATAACCGAACTCGATGACAGGCCGGTTGTGGATTTACTCGTCGTTAGCGCTCAGACTAGCCAAAGCCAATCCCAATGGGGCCGACTCTCCGGTGCTACCGATTTGTCACAGGAAGGGAGCGGCAGTCCGACACAAGTCAGTATGTCCCAAAATGTCGTAGCGGCGGCCCAAATCCGGGGTCTCGTTTCTGTGTAGCCGCCACCGCTGACACCGCCCAAGATGATGCTTTAGGGAGGATGAAATATTCTCCACGTCACGGCTGGCAAGCCTAAGCATCAGTAAGCATGGAGAATGCCTACCAGATGAGCTCTCAGGCAATTGCGCGTTGTCTATATATATAGCGACGACCACGCTCTTTGCCTCGCCACTGACACAGTGACTATCGCCCATGAGTAGAATACGTTCAGGCGCAGTCTGCATTTGAGGCTCGGACTCTTCAAGAAGTTTGATATGCTTGATGTCCCTGGTGTTCCGGAGAAATGCCACGTTTTGACATGGGTACGAGAGACCCGGTATACGCAGTCGTCGTCATAAAAACTGCCGGTGATTGTTACCGATGCGGGTATTGGTCAATCTTTTCTCCTTCTAGTCTAATGGACTAGACTAGGTTTGAAGTGTCAAATGGAAATAGCGCAGTAATTTGGTGACCAATTTTGGCTGGCAAAATAGCATTGTAGCAAGCATGTTTGAGATTAACATCCATCCCAAACCCTTGATCAATATCTTCATCAACCTTTCCATACGATTCATTCATCATTGATAATACATGTATTTTACAACTGTTCGCTTCATTGCCTGTCGCTCCGATTGGACTATTAAGTCACTTTGCCTTCAAGGTAACAGTCACTCGAACACTTTCAGCAAATTTAGACTCCAATAACATGAACCAGGCTTCTTTCTTCAATCAAGTCTTTTAGTTATGCTGAATCTAGTAGAAAAAAAAATATTTTATTTAGAAGATGATTCAGGAGCTAGTGGTTTTGCTTTATCTTGTTCTGTTATTGTCAACCTTCTCCTCGTTGTCTGAAATAGCTTGCTTCGAATTGTCATATTTGGCCTGGCAACACCGGCACCGCTGGTAGCATCCGTACATTCCGAAATTGTGCTCTCGGTTGAACTAAATCGGAAGAATCGTACACCACCATTATTCAGTCTCAGAGATTTGCCATCTTGGCCGCCATACTGATCATTCCAATGAAGTCTAAGAAGACCAGCCATGGTCAATAGCTCCGTCAAGTTCTCCTGAGACCAGTACTTCACGAGTTAGAAAGTGCTGGACCATTATTCTGGACCATTATGGCATCATAACTTATAGCCATTCTCCCTAGTTCAGTGTGGATTTAGAGAATAGTCCAAGACATCAATTTTGGGCACCTTCCCCTTCATAATCTGGCTCATCAGTCACCCGCTGCCGATGCCCGAACCAAACCTGTAAGAGCCGTGTCCCCAGCAAATCAAGACCCCACTAGAGCTCTCCTTCTCCCAGTCACACTACTCGTCAAATCCGACGGTGCAACGGCTGAATTGGTAGGTACATTGGATTTTATCGTGGTTCAATAACTCAGCCTCTGTTTAATAGCTTGAAATTATCAGTATGCGTTTGGTTGCAGCTGCAACTCCAATCGAGTCATATCCGAGCACGACTATCCACCTATTGAGTATTGAATTTGGGATGAAATCCAGTCTCTAGCATTGATCGTCGATTGGATATTGACTGGTGAAGACGGGAGAAGCATTTGATAGGGGCGGAGTCCAAGGCCTACAAACAAGAAGCAAGTGACCGCATTCAACGTGAGACAGGATTTGGTCTTATTGTTAGTCGCCAAGTTCGTGTGGGCTGCTGTGAAGAGTTACTAGAGATTAAATAAAGATTTCATATCGAATGCTCATCCTACCGCTGTACAGGTTCCCAAAACATGTTTTGTCGACTTTACATAAGGAATTCTTGTGTATCAAATCTAGGAGTTGATTGAGGCCTTGACCATTACCTTCACTAATGCCAGGGAAAATTGAGTTTTGGAGCCAACTCCCACCCTGGATTCTGAGAGGTCATAAGAGGATTTGCCTAAAAGGAGAAGCGCTTTACTTGACGGCTCAAATAATTCATAATGAAAGCAAACTGTGCAGGTTGGGGCAGCCCCAAATGCCATGTCAAAAGCTTCTAAAGCTTTAATTTGGATATTGTTTGCCAAGATTCTGGGCTGCGCTTTGTTAAGTTGAATATCTTGCACGATTTAATGGCGGGATTGATTCCAGTTCCGATACAGGTTTCTATGCATTCTGCTTCACATTATGTAAGCCCACATCGTGTAATTAATGGGTGCCGTGCCAAAAGCATTGCGCAGAGTAAGTTAAACCTTTCCAATAACAGCTTCGCAAGGCTGTCTCAGCTCCCCGTTTCATAGTCTCATCAGAAGATTCACGGCTCCTCCACTCCTGGCTAGATCAACTGGGGTTGCAAGCCAGAGTCTGCCCCTCTTTAGGCAAATACCTGCAGACAAATTGGTCAATGCAGTCTCTCACCCCATTTAGGCCAGCCAATGTTTTACTTCCGCCGTGTCTGAAAATTTACACTTTGAGTACGTGTGTCATTTGCTATGACGATGGACCGGCTTAAGACGTTTGGAGGGACTTGGGCCGCCCCACTATTGTCCGGGCAAGAAACATCGAGATAAGTATTAACAGAGCATCAAATTACTCAATCAGTAGGAAGGGAAGGTGGTCAAGAGAGGAAGCCGAGGTTAAAGTGCAGCATCGACGGGGGCACGACTAGCTCAATTGTAGGGGTTCCATCGACTATTCTCAAACCGTGTGTGCAATCGCCCACCAGAGACATCAACTAACTCCACCATGATAACAGCCACCAAGCCTCGTGCTCCAAACGCTCACAAATTTCGCTACCGGGTTTGTGGAATGAGTCTCGTCTGGCCGCATGTTGTCAACGCGGCTAGCGTACATGTAGTTCGTTGTTGTGCACACGAGGATCGACAGGTTTGCATGGCTCAAGCTAGCGAAGCGTTGGCATTTTCCCCCGCGAGCGCTTAGCACAACTTCATCTCAGCTATGTAAGGGGGTTTTTCCTTCTGCTCACCGCACTGTCCGGTCTGTACTACTCAGCGGTCTCCTCGGGCAGGGATAAGCGGTTTATAGCAGAGTGGATGAGGGAATCGGAGGGTCCGCTTCAGCCCGCGCGTCCAAGCAAACAAGCCCTGTCAGAATGCATGCAGCGTGGTCAGATGCTTGGTGGCTGGAGAAATCGGAGATCTGGGGACGCCTGATTGGACAATGGTGGCCGGGAAAGCATCGGATTATGCTTATTGCTGATACTTTGCGGGCCGGCGAACAGTTAATCCGGGTTCCCAAGCATGGTGCAATCCTCGGCCCTGTTTGGATCTTCAGCTTCCCGCTTATGGAACTCGGCCACTCGCTGCCCCTTTCGTCATAGTTATTTCCCGAGCAATGCCGCCGTCTCAGCCGACCCTATTGAGCACCCCATCGTAGCCCGTCCAGGGCGGGACAGGGCCAGCTGTATCCTGGCAAATTGCCCTAGCCAAGCCTGCCGCTTACCCAAAGGGGACTACTCGGCGCCGATCATATCTCGGCTGCGCGTAGATCCTCGCTAAAATCGGGGACCTTGGAGCCAAGCTGCACTGTGGCGTTGAGTGCCAAAGCTCGACGAGCATCACTAGCGTCAGTTGGGTCGAGCTGGGCTTGACCAGGCAATTCCGCTGTTGACGGTAATGTCTTGGCTCGTTGCCGCGTCCTGTTTGTTAAAAACCGATCGTCTCCTCGTTGAAACGGTGTTCTCAGTGTCCGCGTCAATCTTCAGACACAGCCTCACCTTTACCTACACTAGCATATCTCGCTGCAATGGCTCCCGCTATGAAGCTCTTCACTCTCGCCGCCTCCATGCTGGCTTTGACTGCAGCCGCAGTGGACCCTGAGGAGACCTACGGCAAGAGTGGTGATATCAAGCTCAAGATTGGCAACGGTGGTGCTGGCCAGAGCGGTCTGATCAAGGGTGAGTGCGTTCCAAAATTGTCCCATATTCTGCCCAGCCTTTGTTTATTTTTTTGCTAAAAACCCCTCCCAGTGCTCGCTGAGGCATACATCAAGGACCGCACCGCTGAGGGCGCCAAAGACTTCAAGGTTGGCTGGTACAAGAGCGACACCACCTACAGCATCAACTACCTCAAGTCTGGTGACATCGACGTCGGCATCACGTACAACGAGGCTGCCGAGAAGATTGCCATCGACCAGGGCATTGCCAAGTCGCCCAGCTATTACGCCTTCCGCGACCACTTCCTGTTCGTCGGACCCAAGGCCAACCCCGCCAACATTTCCAAGGACGACGATATCCTGACCATATTCGCCGACCTCCATGCTGCTGCCGAGGGTGAGGATACCGAGCCCCCCGTCCGCTTTCTCAGCCGCTATGACAAGTCGGCCACCAACATCAAGGACACGCTCCTCTGGGCTGGCATTGGCCAGACCCCCTGGTCCACTGCCTACTCCACATGGTACCACCAGTACATTGCCTTCCCCATCCAAGCTTTGACTGCTGCTATCAAGCTGGAGGAGTACACCATAACCGACCGCGGAACCATCCTGTCTCTTGACGAGGCTATCCGTAACGACACCGTCATCTACAAGGCCGGCACTGACAAGGCCGATGATCTTCTTCTCAACCCTGCCCACCTACTTATCGGCACTGATGCCCCCAACCCTGAGGAGTCTGAGAAGTTTGCCAAATGGCTAGTCAGCAAGAAGGGCCAGTCCGTCATCACTGGCTTCAAAAAGGATGGTGAGCAGCTCTACACCGGCGCCCCTTCTGAGGATGAGTAATAATCACACCGCCACGATTTATGGTCCCGTGGACATACGCGTCAATGAATCGACCTTGCATTTTTATTGGGGATGACATGTTGCATAATGTTAGCGTTTTATAAATGTTGCTGGATTCCCAGCGGACAAATTATTGTATATCACACACAGAAGTTAATCGGATACCTTTAATTCAAAATATGGCACGTCGATGGTGTCTTGAACCTAAATTTACTGGTCTCGTTCCGCTATCTAGCTACCCTTGCGCATATAAGACAACTAATTTTACTGATGCAGCCAGAAGGAAGGTGAATGATGAAACGCCCTGCATCTACTGTGGCATGGGCAATGGCTCTTATGAGACTCGTATAGGACATGATAAGGGCTTGATACCTAATTTTTCCAACCATTTAGTTCTCCGAAGAAATATCATACTGGAGGAGGAACTCGTCCTACTTCATTTCCTTTCCACAATGATGGTGCTACCTCCATCGTATTAGGCGAGAAGATCCAAATGCACCGGTGGAATTGATAGCAATAGTGATATCTGGTATGATAAGGATCAAAGGAGTTTAACTGAAGGCTATTCTATAGTACATATTATTGGCACTTACTGTTGGAAATGTTCAATTAAATAAGCCTTGGGGTGTACAAATGAACCAGTTACATGAGTGCTGTTTTATAGCTGGGCTCGCAAGAGTGAATCCAATCCAAAGCTTTGGATGACTAACTAAGCTCGGTTACACTTGGTCTCGTGACAGCTAGGCAGCAGCCGGGTGGGGTAAAGCAAGACTACCCAACTGAGCTTCGGGAACCAGATCTATCTAGACAATGGCGTCCTGGACATCGCGAGGGTTTTGGTGCTTACCTGCACTCAATGATATGAGCTCTCCCAGCGCAAAGCTGTAAAATGCAGACCAACAAGTCCAAACGTCTAACCCGGGCGTTTCGATTATCACGCGCAAAACAATTTGACAATCGGGGGAACAGACATCACATCAGATTTTTGGAAACCAAAAATCTCGCCCATGCCGAAAATGCTATTCGACAGCATAAACAAGCACTAGATCTAACCCCGAAATATCATCCAAAAAGAGCAGGTCGCCTACATAACCTTGGTATAATTTATCATGATAGATGGGGGACCACAAGTGGTGACCTGCGAGACCTTGAAGCTGCGATTCAATATTACCGAGGTGCCGTCGCTTTGACACCGGTTGGTGATCAAAGCGCCTCATATATTCTTGCGGATCTCGGCTATGCATACAATTTCAAATATGAGTCTACTGATGACACTAAAAACTTAGAACTTGCGCTCCATACCTTTCAACGGGTTGTTTGTCTGACACCTGTCGACCACCCATTTAAGCTCTCTTGGCAGGGGGCACTTGGGCATTTGCATCAGAACATGTATAAATCGGGCGCAGATAGGGAGCAACTTGAATTGAGCATTCATCACTTCAAAGAGGTTGTTGATATGCTTCCAGAATCTGATGTTGGAAGACCAGATCTTCTCTACTATCTTGGGATGGGATATATTGTCAAGTATGAGATAACAAACGTTTTGGAGGAATTGAATTTTGCCATAAAGTATCTTGAAGAAGCCTTGCTTACACTACTGCCTGGCCACCCAGATTGCGCTGCTCGACTACTGGAATTGGGGCATGCATATGACAGGCGGTATGAAAGAACCGAAGAACTGGAGGATATCAATATGGTAATCAAGTTATACGAACGGGTACTCCGCAAAACACACGACTCGGAACGCGCAACGCAACTTTTCCACCTGGGTAGAGCATATGGTAGCAGATATCAAATACATGACAGCTCTGAGGACTTGGAAATGTCATTTCGCAAATGCCAAGACGGCCTCGATTTGATGCCACCTAACCACACGAGCCGAATAGAATGCCTTGATATCATTGCAAGTTTTTATGGAAGCAAGTATGGGCGAACTGGAAAACTTGAGTATCTAAACAAGGCTCTCGAAAGGTATAGAGAGGCTCTTGATTCAACGGAAGAGGGCGATCGCGCTGGGTTGGCACTTCGAAATCGAAATCTGGGCGGGTCATATCGTGATCTATTTCAAAGAACAAAAGATATTCGGGATCTTGAAAAATCCATACAATTGTTCAATACCTCACTGGAATTTACACCCAAAGAAGACGTCGATTTTGCAGATCGACTGCAATGCCTTGGATCCGCACACAACGACAGATTTGAAGTGATTTCGGGGATTGAGGACATTTCGTTAGCTATTAAATACCACGGAGAGGCTTGCCAACGCACGCAAGAAGAAGATCTCAAGAGGATATATCGACTTGGTGATCTCGGGAGAGCCTATCATGATAGGTTCGCAGGAACCGGATCGATGGAGGACCTTGATAGGGCCATTGAGAAGTATGAGGAAGCTGCCGAATTAGCACCAAACACACACGCGCACCGAAGATATTTAATTCACGCTACTGGAATTGGATTCCGAGATAAATACCAAAGATCAAAAGCCCAACAAGATATCGATGCAGCCATCCGGTATTTGAAGACGGCTATTAAATCTACGCCTGATGACCACGCTGACCGGGTAGATCAATGTCACAACTTGGGCAAGATATTTCAACTTAAATATGATGAACTAAAACTTTTAGATGATTTGGGACTAGCCATTGAGCAATTTCAAGAAGCTTTGAAACGAACCCCACAGGATCACATTTACTATGCTCGTCGACTCCAATACCATGGGGCTGCACACCACGCCAAATTTCAGAGGACAAAGGACCCCAAAGATCTGGAAATATCCATCGAAAATTTAGAATCGTCTGTGAAGCTGACACCCAACAACCAACCAGACAAGTCAGACCGTCTCTATGCCCTTGGAGCAGCGTATTTTGATCGACACACTCATGCAAGAGCTACAACGGATTTTGAACTGGCAGTTGAGCAATTTGAATCTTCCTTGGCCAATGCGTCGTCCATCCCGGCTGACCGAATGGTTCCGGGAAGGAGATTACTGTCTTTATACGCAGAGGTTGGTGACTGGGCAGCTGCCGATCGCGTCGCGTCCGTTACCATGGGTCTTGTCCCTCTGTTCACATCTCGTGTTCTTCAAAACTCGGACAAGCAGCATTTGCTCACTCAGGTGGTGGGCTTGGCATCTGATGCGACAGCCGTTGCTTTAATGGCGGGGAAATCGCCGCACGAGGCTATCCAGCGACTTGAGCTTGGGCGCGGCGTCATAATCGGTTCGATGAGCGAGCTGCGGACTGATGTATCTGATCTTGAACAGCAACACCCCGAACTAGCCAAACAATTCATCAAATGCCGCCGCCAACTTGGCTCCCGAGCGGCCTCTACAGAGGTTCAAGCTAATCAACGCCATGCCGCGGGGCAGCAGTTGGAAGAAACAATCCAGGCCGTCCGCAAGTTGCCTCGATTTGAACAATTTCTCCTCCCACCCACTGCGGAAGACATGAAAGCGGCAGCAGCCCGCGGGCCAATTGTCATTGTAAACATCAGCAAATACCGCAGCGACGCGTTGATCGTTGACAAGGCTGGATTCAGAAATTTGCCTCTGCCCGATTTGCGCATTAATGATATTCGGGCCTATGCCAGAGGGCCAAAGGCAGACAGCCGATTGCTTCGTTGGCTCTGGGATACTGTTGCTAAGCCGGTCTTGGGTGAACTTGGGTTTACCAAGACGGCCTCTGAGGGTTGCTCCCGGCGTGTGTGGTGGATTCCAACTGGCCCTCTCTCCAAGTTCCCTATCCACGCTGCGGGATGCCACGAGTATGGATCAGCCGATTCTGTCATGGATTTGGTCATTTCATCTTACAGCCCATCTATCAGAGGACTGGCAAATGCTCAAAAGAGCCGGCCTGGAGCCGGTGTGTCCTTGGGACGAGGCAAGGTAGTGCTCGTTGGCATGGAAGAACTTCGGTATGCCCCGCAAGAAATCGACAATCTACAACACCTATGCGATAGAATGGGCTTAGACACACACAAGCCTTCACCATGCCTAGAAGAGGTTCTTGCGGCATTGCAGGACTGTCAAATATTCCACTTTGCTGGCCATGGAAAGACAGATCCGTTAGACCCACTCAAAAGCGCGTTGCTTCTTAGCGATGAGCCTCTCACCGTCGCATGTCTCTTTGAGTCAAATCTCCATACTAAACGTCCATTTATCGCTTACCTTTCAGCTTGTGGGACAGGTGAAATGAAGCACGACGAGCTCATTGACGAAGGGCTTCACCTCGTGGGATCCTTTCAACTTGCAGGTTTCCAGCACGTGATTGGCACCCTGTGGGAGGTGAATGATAGATCTTGCGTGGATGTAGCCGTGGAAACATATGAGTGGATCAAGAAGATGATGATGAGAGACGATTCTGTGAGTGAAGGGCTTCATCGAGCGGTTAAATCGCTTCGTGATAAATGGGTAGCTGGAAACACCACAAGTGTGGCCAAGGACCAACACATGGCCCGGGATACACAGGAAAATGAGACGGTCCAGAAAAGGCTGCGGCTAGACCAAGAAGCCGTGCCCAGTGAGGTGAGAAATGTTGTTAATTGTGAAGAAGCGCCTCTCTTTTGGGTTCCGTACGTCCATTTCGGTATTTAGACTAGGTGTTTAGAGAGTCACGTCGCAACGTCACCTTGCTCGCACAAACCCAATTCTGTTTCTGTTTCTGTTCCTGGTGTTTTTTTTTTTTTTTTTTTTTTTTTGGTGGACACCGTCGGCAAGCCGGTTCGGCCCCACCGACCCACTGCGCTACCAGTGCCGCGGTGTCAGGCCTCTGACATTGGCAAAATGGTAATAGTTATTCTGGCCCTGCGATTGGATATATTAATTCGGTTTATGTTCCCACACCCTCAATCTTGAAGCATCACGTGGACTTCGCTAACAGGAAAATTGGGGTCCAGGCCTTGTGACACGAGTGCCTATGGTGGGATCAACTCAAACGTCCCGAACTTGTATTCAATCTTGCATCATCTCTCCAGGGTGTTATCCCCACCCCATTCTGTCATCCAACTGTCAGAAAAGTGAAGCCACGAATAAGATGCTCGCCCTTCATCAGCGGCCTCCCTCCCTGTGCAAACGCAAGAAGACGGAAGCGCATCCGGGCCGCCCGGCATATATATCTGATCGGACTGGGTTAGGTTTACGGTTTACCACCCCCGCCTACCGAATCATGTCGGCTTGCATGCCGTTCACCTTAGACCGGGATCGGATAGCGTTGGGTGGGGTTCGGAATTCGCAGCCCGATATAGAGAGAATTGACGTCTCCCAGATACCCCTCCCAAGACGTGAACCCAGACCAGTTCATCGGTACCTGTAACCGACTTTCGGCAACGTCCAGCATATATATAATAATCATGGCCAAACTTCCACCGGCTCGCCACCCGTCCCACCTACAACCCATTCCCGCCAAGAGACAACCGCAGCCATGGTCCAGATCGACACGTACCATCTTCCCCCGACAAAACTGATCCCCAACTCGCAGTATCCGCTGCTGCACTACCGGGGAGTCATCGCGCCCAACGCCAAGTCCATCGCCACCCAGTTCTACGACCTCCTGGACAAGAATGGATGGGCAGCCCAGTGGATCTTCCGATACGGCCCAACCCAGAAATCCCACTACCACTCATATTCGCACGAGTGCATGGTGGTGCTGACAGGCACGGCGAGGATCCGCTTCGGGGTGGCCGACACCGTCGAGGACATGCAAGAGAACACCTTTGGCAGCGGCAGAGAGGAAGGTGGCATTGAGATCGATGCAAAGGCCGGCGACGTCTTCCTCATCCCGACTGGCGTCGCCCACAAGACGTACAACGCCCTGCCGACCAGCTCGATGGAGTTGCTGACGCCGGGGGACGGCCACGGTTTGCCCGACGACTTCAGGGGCGAGCTCGACAACATTGACCTCTCCGGCTTCACCATGCTTGGAGCGTACCCCAAGGAAGCGGCAAGGTGGGATTTTGCTGAAGGCGGCGAGGGCGCCGCAGCCTATGCGCGCGTGTGGGCAGTTCCGCCTCCCAGGTTAGATCCGCTGCTGGGCGAGGCGAAGGAGGGATTGCTTGGGCTATGGAACCAACAGCCGCAAAAAATGCCATCCAAGCTATGATTATTGTATGTTAGTTGAAAAGATTATATTAAGTAATGATGGTTCAATATCGAATGCAACGCAATTAAGTGCTCGGTAAAATAGGAGGCCATCAAAGGACCCATCCAATCTTTGTTGATTCCCCGTGAAACCCCCATATTTGGGATGAATACCAAGAGTTCTGTCATGCAAATCTCGACGCAACTTGTTACCACTTTTTATAGTACTGTTTTCGGCGCTCTTTTCCCGATGCTCTGCCAGAGCTTAGTGAACTTGGTACGCTCAGTGCCCTCACTGAACAGCTAATTGAGCTAAAGCACAACCCCTGCTGGCTAGACTGATGTTACACCACAGGTCTAGATGTATTGTATGCCGACTGAGTGCTTAAATGTATTCATGTGGCTTGGTTTCAGAAAATAGGGTGTCCTTAGGAACTAGGGTATGCATGGTGGAGGACTGAGGTTGGTGAAGGGTGGGTAAAGTGATGAGCGTCAGTGTTTGAAATCGCAGTGTTGGAGATGAATTATTACCTAATGCAAAGCGATGCCATCAATTTCAGTCTCTGAATTCAAACAAATATAAATATGTTTCCTGGTTGGGCCCTCTTATTCATATCATTAAAACTTCTGTACTTCCTTTTTAACTTGTGGTAGAGACTGATGTAGCGAATGGGATTACGAGTGGGGTGAAGCACTGATAGGACCCAGGTGGCGAGTCACAAGTCAGGTTAAAGCAGCCCCAGTTACGGCTCTTGCATGACAAAGGGAACCCCCAACACCGAGATTGGCATGGTATATAAGGCGTTGTGGCAACTTCTATCATCTCACCCGGCCAATGCTTAACAAATCATGATGCCATCAACTCTTACAGGCCCATCGTTCACATATCGCTATTTTATCGCGTCCGGCAAGAGATACAGCAAGATTATTCCACAATATGTTCGTGAGTAGGCTACGAACTGGATGCAATCGGCTCAATTTGGAAATTTGAATCCTATCTGTTTTCGAACGTGAAATATAAGTGTACGGTTACTCCGAGGGACTTGAAGTCACGAATCTCTGAGGTTCGCGATAAAAATTACTTGTTACAATTTACCTTTTAACTACTTGGACTTTGAGTCATGTGGTAATACTAGCTGAAATATCGCTAATAACTTTCTAAGACACTGCGCCAAACCTGGGTCTTCATTGCAGATCTTTCTGGTTCATATTGGCATAGTATGTTTAACGATTCATGTTAAAGCACCCTGCTTGGCTGTTTGCAAGATTCATTGGGAGATGCATTGCCTCATTTCCCTGAGATGCTGGTTCAAAAATGAGACGTCAGAGTGGACACAGGTGTAAATGGGATATAACATGAATTTTCTGCATGAGCGTCCTTGTTTTCTCTGGACTATATATTGTACATCGAAGTTTCAAAGGAACAATAAACATACTAAAACGATATACTAGAAATGGACCCAACCCACCGCCCCGTACTTACATCCAATCGTCTCCCTCATTTTAGGCAGCTCCATTATAAGCCAAAAGGTTGGGGCTTCCTTGCCCGGGTAGCAGTACCGCATCCTTTGTGGCAAGGTTTTGAATTTTCGATATCACATCGGCAGGAGCAGCAATTCCCTGCTGGGCTTTGAGGTAGAGTGCAAGGCCAGCAACATGGGGACAAGCCATACTAGTACCACTCATTGTAGCAGTAGCAGTGTTACTTGAGATACCCAGGCTAGTGATACCAACTCCGGGAGCGAAGATGTCAACAGAACTTCCATAATTCGAGAATGACGCGCGGGTGTTGATCCAATTAATAGCTCCAACAGTCAAGGCGCTGGCTGCAGATGCTGGAGAGTAGAGGCTTGCATCTTGTCCTCTATTACCAGCCGCGGCAACAACGAGAATCCCGAGCCGCGATGCAGCATCAACGACTGCATTAACCGCGTCTGACTTGGACGAGGCGAGAGACATGGATATGACAGAGTTGGCTGCACGACCTGGTGTTTGAGTAATGTTTGTGATGGCCCACTGGAGCCCGTCCAATAAAATGTCGGTTGTGCTCTAATTATCATTGGTTGTTAGGGACCTTTCGTCCATCATGATAAATTATTGGGGGATAGAACTTACAGTAGCGCCGTCAAATACTTTGACCGCCATAATATTGGCATTCTTGGCCACTCCGTATGTTTTGCTGGCAATAATCCCAGCACAGTGGGTACCGTGGCCATTGTTGTCAACGTTTTGAGTATTGGCTACTGCGTTGTAACCGAAGAAGGCGTTGCCATTAAAGTCAGAATGCTCGACCTTGACACCAGTGTCGATAACATAAGCCCAAGTATTCTTGCCAGCAGATGTATCGTAAACGTAGTCGCTGGACCCAAGCAGACGATGAGATAAAGAAGCAAGACCCCATGGGGCAGCTAGTTGAGTAAGTAATCGAGATTGAGTAATGTTCACAATTTTTACAGGTTCAACGAGTGCTACCTGGGCCAGATGTTAGAACTCTAGGAGAGGAAGCTTTCGGTTGATTCAAAATATGAACAACCAAGCTATAATTCATAAAGAGTCTTACCGTGTCGTTGTTTTTAATGTCATCAATGTCTTGCTGGTCGAAGTCCCCGGTATATCCCTTGAAAAATGAATCGGACCACACTCTTTTAATGTATTTGGAGTTGGACGATTTTCCACGACGACGCCGCATGTTATCAACCCAGGTGAGATGCTTGTCGAGGGATCCTTTCGCAACATTGGATTTCAAAACGACAATGTACTTGGTTTGGGCATTGCTGCTGCTGCTTCCACTGCCAGCACCTAGCAAGGGCTGCGCGAGGGCGGCAGATAAGATTGTGAGGAGGAGCAAAGGCCGGAACATGATGATTATATGATGATTTGCTGGATAAAGTAGTGGATGAGTGATATCGGGATATAGAAGAGAGAATTGATACCTATTATAATAATTATGATGTGGAACCACGGATATTACTAATGGACTACCAAAGGAGAGCTTGCAAATCTATGCAGCATAAATTCCATCAAACATACCATCGGGTCTGGGCGACCCGTTAGCATGATGCAATATGGGTTCCAGATTGAAAACCACACACTGCGCAAGAAGTGGTGAAAAGTCTGTTCCTCACTTGGTGGGCGTCAATCCATTCGTCGGGGAACGACTGATCTGGAGCGTATCTCTAAGGGTTCTAGATGCGCCTTTCAAGCGGCCTCGTGGTTGGCAATTGAAAAGCGGGACCCGGAACAGATCCAACGGATATTAGTACGCGGCGGGTTCAGCTGAATGAAGGTTTTCCGATCCCTGCCATCTCAGACTAGGCCATGTGTCTTGGCGATTAATCAATCCACGCGTTTGGGTTGCCACGCTGTACAAGGTTAAGCTTCTGTGAACCTGGAATGCCTGGGTAAAAATTTCACCGGTTTCTTTCACGTTTTTCTTATATTTCCCTTCTGTCATGAACCAGCACGGCTGAGGTAGTGGAGAAGATGACGTACATTATGTAGATCAGTGGTTAGTAGTTGGAGTGCAAGGACCTACGATGATCATAATGATGGTCATCATGAAAAGAATATTCTCTACTTGGTTAGACCGAGCTCTCGTCGGTGACAAACGAAGCCCGAGTGATTGGCACGAACCTTCTATGCGTGCCCTGTCCCCCAGATTAATTCGGGATTCATCACCCGGATAAAAATGAGGTCTAATCTCAATGCAGCCCGACTGGGAGTCTAGAATACATAATGAAGCAATTTTTACCGACATTTGTCGGCCGTTTGGTTATAGCCACACTCAAAATTTCAACGTCAAGTCTGGACCCGCGGATAAAATTGAGGGTTACGCTATCGAAGCCACATGTCATTGTGGAATGCTAAATTTGACGCGTATCCGTGTTTGTTATGGTTTCGGTGTTGAGCGGCTTTTGTCTGTTTAAGAACTGGCGTGCATCCTTTTGGTCAAGCTTGAAAGGGAACCATTATTGATGCACTTGGCTCAATGCTAGATCTTTCACATTCCTTCAAATAAATGTTGCTCATGGACCTTGTCAAGATTCAAGATATAACCCGACAATTTAACATGCACAATAACAAGAAGGTCATGTATGCTACAAATGTCCTCTGGAAGCCTTGCTCTAGAATTACTGGAGATCTTCAGATACATCCTCATTTTCGAATGAGGCAGAATCATTGTCAATTTCGCATGTGGCCAATCTAGTGCCACAGCCTATAATGGAAATACCCAAATGTGAGAGAATAATTGAAGCTGAATGACCTGCAATAGAAGACCTGGAAATACAGAACCCTGAAACATGATGGAATCGAGCTGTTACAAACATTACAATAGCAAATTTGTGGTAGCGGGACGTTTACGTTAGGATATTATATAGGTAGTGAAAATTGATGATTTAAAGCTATAAAAATGATTGCTATTAACACAACTTAGAATCAGGGTGTATATCGACCAACATCGCCACCAGTACCGGACCAGGATCCTGTAAACCCTTTCTCCGTCTGAATTTCAGTTCCGTCCGCCAGGCGAAGAGTAACACGGGAATCTTTTGAGCACATTCCATACGCCTGCAAATTGTTTGGCGTCTTGGCGATCCAGTGCATGGTTTCTGCCCCATATTAGCAACATGACATCTTTTGCCAAGAGTAAACTTGCCTTGACACTGATACGATCCAGCACATGCTTGATACCCGGGACCACTAAAAAAGGCCCATGATGCAGATCCATAGTAGTAGATATCAGAGCCACCTCGAATGTAATTTGCAGGGCCCATGCGACATCTTCTATCGGTGCTGCTGCACCATGAAAAGTCGGGATCACCCCACGCATCAACATCGGGTGTCCATGGCGCCGGAGGAATCTGCTGAGTATTGTCGCCCTGGTCGTAGTTGGTCTCTGATTGCAACAAAGAAACGACTACATTGCTCGCTGAGCGCAAATTTAACTGGTACAGCCACCAGTGTTCGCTTCCGAGGGCATGAAGCCAAGTGCCCTTGCTCGTCTCGACTAGCGCGCCGCCTTTAGCAGCAATATTAGAGCCTCCATCAAAATCTTCAGTAATGTGATCCGCAACCCAATTCCATACATTCTCCACATATACCGAAGAATCCTTGGCAAAATGGAGACCAATGAATGCTGCCTGGCATTCATTGCTAGGATCTTTACATGAGTCTGTCAAAGATGATGCACCCCGGGTTCCACCCACCGTCACCATTGAATTCCACAGCGCGACATCACCAGCCGATGAACCGGCAGCGTTAAATTGAACAATGATGGCACCTGGAAGAACATCAGAGACGGTGAAGCGCATGTCTTGGATTTGCGCAGTTCCGACATCACCAGACTTGCCCACCTGAACTACAGGCTTGGGGTCTGAGGGGTCCTTGAAAAAATCACCGTTTCCAGAGATGGTAGCCCAGGCCTCACCAACGATCCGAGAACCCAAAGGGATTAGCAAAGTAGAGTCAACCCGATAAACGCCGAATGGAAAATATGCAATCTTTTTTTTACTTGCGGCAAATTGCAGCACCTTGTTGAGGGCTTTGGCTTCGTCTACTGTGTGGTCGCCCTTGATGGTTTGGCCACCATTCTGGCTAGGGTCCTTGACATTGATAAAGTCATCGGCGGAGTTTTTGGCAAAGGTGGGGGCGTTGAGAACAGGAATACGCCCGTTCGGAGCTACAGCCTTGGGTCGAGAAGTCGAAGAATTGGATGCACCGTAGATGGGGTCACGTCCAACCGTGTTGCCGTAGGTAAAGGTGTCGACATGACTGGCAGATCCCAGAGCTGTGCCGGTGGGCAATGAGACAATGACAGAGTCTGTGTCCTTGTCAAGATTGTCAATAAGCACTGATGGATATCCTGTTGAATCAAAAGTTACTCCAGAGTTGATGGACTTTGCATCAATAAGCCCGACAAAAGGCGCTCCGCCAGTGTGCCTCACGGCAGTCCCGACCGTATCGAAGGTCGGGGCCAGGAGGGTAATGGTACTACCACCACTGATGAGAACACCGATTGTGTTTTGGTAGAAATAAATGCCCTTGTACAGGGCTTGCTGGTGCCCATCGTGCCATATTCCATTCTGTATCATGGTAGATTCGTCAGCATAGTCCCTCCAGTCCCATTTGAATCAACGTTGCGTTTACCTGGCCCTTCTCAATTCGGACATCGGCAAGCCCAAGTGTGGAACCTCGCCCGAGCCTGATCCCTGTGTGTCCTTGGTTATTTTCTGACGAAGGTAATGAGATTTTGATGTTTTGGAGATGAGAAACTTGGGCAACGCCCCAGTAAAGTGCTGCAAACTCGCTTCCTATGGCCGATGAGTTAGTCCATACTACATCTTGCGCAAGGTTCTGACACGCACCTCCAGCCACACTAGTTGTATCGAGAACCAGGTTCTTGAGCCCCACGGCAAAAGAAAGCTCGCCAGATATGCCTGTGGCAGGGTCTTGGCCTATTCATCGTGATTAGTCAATAAGCAGGCATCAGACAAGCAGAAGATGCCAATATCTACCATTTATGAGGTAATCTCCAGAAAAGTGGGATGCTGCTTTGAGCACTGGGGGCTAAAGCCAATGCAGTTAGTGCCTGAGCGGGACATTTATCTGGGATCTTCACACATACGTCGGTGGCGTCGCCCATCAAAACAGTATCCGTATTCATTTGGATTGTTTTGCTTATCTCATATGTGCCAGGTGGAATGTATACCACCTAGAAATGGATGTTAGACTGACCAGACTTCAGAGCTGATTCACATACACGTGGTTGTGAGGCCAGCCACTGGCCGTGCCGGCTACTACCATTAGTGCCTGAGTTGATGGCGTCCTGGATGGCGGCCCCGTCACCAGCTTGGACGGTCTTGAAAACTTGATATGAATAATCTCCATCTAGATCCGGAGCATAGCCCCGATATTCACCAGTATGGTCCACTCCAGCGTACCAGAACGTCGATGCAGAGCGAGTGTCCTTGGCAAGATTAATGGTTGCTTCATCGCGAGTCTGAAGCCGTTCTCGTGGCCTGGCTGAGGCGACCGATAAAAGCGTGATGAAACACGCAAAAGGCTGTAGCATTGTAAATGACAGCGGCGTCGGGCGACGCGGTTCAAGAAATAGATACTAAATGAAGGAAGGGCCCGAAATTTTGAATGAATGACGAGGCTGGCTGAAAGAACAACCAAAAAGTAGCCACGAGAGAGAAAACTAGTATTTAAATGTAATTTAGCCCACTGACTGGTACGCGTTCATCTGCCGCATAGGATCATTTACCGATCCTCGCCGCAAGGTGAAACGAAACGCTGCATGCTCGACTGCTGGAGGCTTAGTCCTGTAAGATTGCCAAAATGCAGGTGCTGTGGGCTCAATCCTTCACAGTCTAGACGATAGACGAGACCTTTGGTCTGCCAATCACTGCCTTGAATTGGGGCTTACGGATCAGTTGACCTTTCCGGTTTTGGTCGTCTGAAACGGGGCATCATCGGCTCATCCAAAGATCGTCCGAGCTGAGACGGAAATTACGGGAGTCAATGCTCTTGCGCTGTGTTTGAGGTAGTTAATAGGTGCATGTGTCGGCAGAGACAGGTGCCACTTTCACGGAGATCAGGGGGATCAGCTTGGCTAATGTTTAATTATGCCGTTCCAGAGCTGTCCCTCCAGCACGTGAGTGTCATGGTTTCCTTCTGGCCTTAGCCTTGCGAATATGACCAATGCAAATCATCCCCTTTCGCGGCTTTTTGAGCAGCCAAGGGTGGTGCTTGTGGGTAGTTTGCGAATTTGCATACAATTTTTATTTTATTTTTTTACATGGTGAAAATGGTGTCTGTGCCACCTCACAGAGACGTGGTTGGATTGAAAGAACCAAAACAACCGACAGTCATTTGTGCATTTGCTTCTAATTACTCTGCTAAACAGAGAACAAACACCATGTGAGCTCTTAGGGACCCCATATCCAGAACAGTGATTAGTGGTCATATCCTTGAGATTCATAATACCATCCATAAACGGACTTCGCCACAGGCAAAATCTGTGGATTAGAATGACGACTCAAAGGCTTCGTCATATTGGAGTTGATGACTACATTGGCGTACCCCCTTCCGTCATTACACATGCGTATTAAAATGGCTACCCACATCAACGTGTTTTATTTTTCTTGAAATAACAAGTTTTGCGATTCCTTTAACAAGATCACTAAACTTGACCCTAATCAGCTGCACGACCCAGTATTCTTTGCTGTGTTTTAACAATACTCACTATTCGATCTAAAATTTTGCTGCCCAACGATAGGCTAGGATAGGTGTCGTCGTCTTAAAATGTACGCATTGTGTATAAAACTGTAAATGGCCACCTATACTCAAGCAAGTCTCGGAAGAACCACTCTTTGAAATGACATGCTGGGTTTTTCTCTTTTCGAAGGGTCGACTTGATTCATGCCACAAATTTGATGCTGTGTACGTAGCCTCTAGGAATATATAGAGGCTCATCTCCAGGTTGAAGTAGCCTTATCATGCCGTCTAGTATGAAATCCACCTTGCCTTCAAGCACCGTTATCCTTTCGTCGTGATCCCTGTGCCAATGGCTTGGAATTTCTAAAAGTTGGGGTCCAGGTTCGCCATCGTAGAACACCTCATTCGGCATCGCCCTATAGTATCGGCGCTTTTACTGTTGTCCACGAACACGCGCATTACGAATCCCTAGTTGTTGGTGGTTAATTCTTAATGTGAGCTGTGGAATAAGTCGATACCTACGACATGGGTTTGAGTTCTTGTATCGACGCCATTGTAAAGTTAATCGATTGGCCTATTGTATGTTGAAGTATATTGGTGGTGTCATCCCTGTTTAGTTATAGCCGTGGTTTAACTAATGGAGGGGAGTAACGAGGTAGTTCTGGACTTTGGACCGGCAGAATTATCCCAATACAGTCAGAATCAACATTCTATTCACCAATTCAAGATTAGTGTCCAGCCCAACCACAGCCGTAACCTTCCTGCGACCAATCAGGAGGCTTGGTGCGTAGGCGGCTTTAACGAAGACGCCATCTGCTGACGGAATTTTGGCCGGACATCATTCAGCTCAGTTTGGGGCTCCACACTGCTTGCCTGTTATGTACTAGCCAGAATCGTGTGCTTGAGCCCTCAATTAGTGTGTTGTTATTACGGCTGTTGCCCATCACCATAATATCTTTCAATGCGATCATTGATCAGCCCTGTTCTCGGGCAATGGAATAAACTGAATGGATACTATCCCTAATGATTATAGAGGCATCTATAAATGATATATATGTTTATTGAGGCACACCACCATCAGATTGAACAGTGTGCATCGTGATCTCAAAAAAGCCAAAGCCAAACGCCACGAGCTAGACTGTGAAATTCTGACAAGGGCGCACGGTTGCTCACAGGAGCAGTCCATAAATAAGTCTAGGTCTATGAGAAGGCAATCACAATGCCTATGTTGCCTGATATGATTTTATTTGAGAAGAATATGACAAAACAATCGGTTACGACCCAACCCGGTCCCATGCTCCCAGATTTTCTATGATTGTCTCCTTGAGATAAGAGGTATCTCCCTCCTCTTTTGCGAGGTCGCTCTGGCCATTCGCTGTGCCGGCCTTGGTGAGGACGAGGCGAGCATTTCCAATATCATCTCCAACATGGGCAGTCCAGTTGTCGTCAAAGGGGGTTTTTCTCGATATTTTGAAGATGAAAGTAGTTGAATAGACAAATGTATGATGATACCAGGTCCATATCTGCACTTCTATGCAGGTGTTTTATATTTCGTCATAATGCTATTGCCTGAGATATTTGCTGATTTGTTCTCATATAGGATCTTTCATCATCTATCTAACTGGAGACACGGGCCAAATTTTGATCCCGAAAAATATCCAGCAAATACATGATATCGGAGAATACTCTACTATGTCATTTTTAACATTGACCTCTAGCATAAAAGTGAAGATGCGGCCCGCTGCAATGATGAGCAATGGTTGTCGGGTGTGTAGCCCACAACGAGACCGGCCGCAAGAAGTTCATTGTAAGGAACCATTGATGTCAACCCCCATCCTAGGTGAATAGAGTCTCTATCGATATTATCGTTCTGGACAAGGCACTAATTGTCACCAAAATACCCAGGCTTTATTTCTACAAAGCCATAGTCAGTCAAATGATGTTTGAATGACGACCAATCAAATGTTCAATGAATCAAGACCTAAACTTGGAGCCGCTAATATTTCATCTACCAATGAAATTTCCGTAGACTCGACGTGGGTGGGATTATGGATTGAGGCTGAATTGTCCCGGTTAAGAAAGTTGCAAATTGTCCGATTGAGCCATTGCGAGAGCTCTCACCGCACCCCTAAGAAGTGTCGGATGCACAGAATCATCACGAACGCGAGGTTTTCATGTCGAAGTCTCGGCTTTCACCTCCATAGAATTCCGTGTAGACGTCATGAATAGAACTCAGAAGCCCACTTGAGATGATTAATGCTCCGACAAAATGTTAGCCTCGAGATACAACTCCGTATTTAGAAGTGATCCATTTTTGCTCAACTGCTTAGGATCTTTTCATCAGCCAAGCTGGGCAGGATAACATTTCATTCTTTTCGGCACGCGTGCCAGGCACAGCACAGATAATGCACAGCTGGTTTGAACCTGTTGGCAGTAATATTCTTCTGGGCAGAAAAACTGGGGAACGAGCCTTTACAGCTTATACTTGTGAATATGAACTTCAGTTTGGTAATTGCAGCTACAGTGGTTCCAAAGCAGTCATTCCGGACCTTGAGGCTCATGGATGTAACAAGCCCTAATTAATCTTTGGGCATAGGTTCTGGAGCCGCATGACAAAGAAACATCCAAAGCTGAGATACATGCGATGTTTGGTAAATAGACACTGTGGGAGAATATGTATACAACTTATTAAGAGCAGCAAATGGCCTGTGCATATGTATCATATTCCTTATGCCTAAATAGCCGGGCCAAAAGTGGGCGACCAGATGAGAAAATGACGTTCCCTTCTCCCAGAAAGCTTAATAAACAATAACCATGCATTAATACCAGATTATACTTTTGACGTAACGGCTTCTAATCATCGTCCCCAGAAGACTTACGATAAGCTCATTGCTGGGATGACCTGCTTGCTCTTACATTCTATACCTCGAGAGGTAAACGCAGTGCCAACAATGTCCCAAATGTTTTCGTCTATTACCCCGAAGTGCACCTTTCTCAACTGGGGGAATCGAGTTGATGCATTTTCTGCCAGTTTCACTATGTCAGGCAGGAATGCCTCGTGGGGGTCGGTCATGGCAAAGCTTTGTATAGAGGATGGTAAAAGCTTTGTGAGCCGATTTCCGTCTGAAGTTGAGTCGGTGTCTCTTATAGACCAGAGTGCGGTGCTATGTATTTCCAAGGCTTTTAAAGATTTCATCTTCTTCAAACTTCTCACTCCATCAGCTACGCCATCCCTCGAAAATACATAGCGTCGGTAGATGCGCAATTTCTGAAGCGAACCAGATCTCTGAATGAGTGCCAATGATATGTCGTGAGGGGTTGGCTGAAAGGTTGAATCATACCCGGTGTTCTCATGCGCAAAAGACTTTAAATTGTGGCAAGTACTGAGTATAGCCTTCAGTGAGTCCTTCGTAATTGAAGATTTGAGTAAGGCCAAGCTGGTCAGACCACATGAAGGGAAGTCCTTGCTAAGGTGTCCGTAGATTCCAGTACAAGTAAGTGCTTGCAAGACTGGCGCTGCGGCTAAAATATCTTCCAAGCTATTCACATTGAATCTTTCCTGCTTGTGTAGGATGCTCAGCTCGGTTAGAAAGGAAAGTGAACCCGACTGGCAAAACGGGAATTCAAAATGGAACAAAGTGCTAACGTGGAGCCGTACTAGATTTGGAACTTGTGTAAGCACCAAGGCGGCCAAAGCAGCAGATGGAGAATGTTGAAGCAGTCCCCCGGTTGGCCTTTCGAGAGATTGAGGGTTGTGCTTCTCCATGAGGCGGTTGAACAAGTCGGAATCTTCAGCGGAGATATTTTCGTTGGATAGTGGCGATGCTAGCATAATGCGTAAATGGACAACTTCCTTAGCTAGTCGTTGATGCCTATGAAGAGTTCGGAGTAAACTGGCAAACCTGTCTTCATTATGACCCAAGCTGTGAAACAAGACTGGCTGCGCACAGTCTCGCAGCCTCTTGCAGGTCCGAGACAGACTTGACAAGCCTTTGCGAAGTCCAGCTTTGAGGTTCGCCTCGTCGCTGGGGTCCAAGTCAAGTGGCCCGAACAAGCAATGAGTGCAGAGCTGACTGCATATGGCCAGGATGATTTCGGACGGTAGATTAGCAAGGATCGTCATCCTGGACTTGACAGATACGAGTTTGAATATTCGGCGTAGATCCCCGCTTCTTGGACAAATCAGCAAAGTTCGCGATAGGCTTGGGTCCCTAACAAAGGCGGCCACTTGCATTAGCCACCACGTCAGCTTAGCTTATGGTGGCCAATTAAATCTGACAAGAATATCACATGCTAAAATCATCGTGAAGCCTTGCGCCATGGTTCTGCTTCACGTGCCACTATTCCCATTTCTATCCATCTCAACCACGCGCAAGATGAGCCTTGTATCAGACTGGCTGTGGACTCCTTACCATTCGACATCATAATAATCGGCATGTCACACCACGAATATTTGCCTAAGACATGAAAATGGGAGAAGTACTGCAATGCTGAGCAAATTGCGACTGAAGTAGAGCCAGGGCTAATTGAAGGTGGCAACGATGGCGTGATAGACATGGTTAGACTGGAGGCCAGCAAAACAACGCCCGGTGAAGTCGACCAATTTCTTGCAACAGGAGTAGATGTTTTAGCCCCCGCTTTTAATAACGTGCATAGTGAATATGGGACGCGAGGACCTTGACTTGACTTTGAGAGGTTAGCATGTCCATGGCAACTGAAACTCGTCAGCTTATCGCTATTAGCTTTGCTGTGGTAAAGTTGCAATTAAACAACCAATCTCAAGTCGCTCTGCTTGGTACAAACGGATTCTCAGCTGATCTGATGAAACAATGCATAAAAGCCAGAGCCACCAAGATCAATGTCAATAGAGTCGTTCTCGATGACTACCACACCCATCTGCAATCCGAAGCGTCTAGAATGAAATCTTATACAAGTCTTGTGGAATAATGCGTGGGAAGGGGGGTGGTTTAAAGGGTGCAGTGAATGGAAATCGTTGGATCTAGAGGTAAAGATCCTGCTAAATAGAGTTGAAGGCCCAACATGATTCTAATTTACCACGTAGTCATTGATATATTTTCCGTATATCTTCCAACTCACATCCCAGCGAATAACCTAGCCGTCCTGCCTGTGCTATACTCGTCGACAATTTCCAAATCAGCAAGATGTTGGATGCTCCCTTTTATGACAATAGTGACAACGCAACTGGTTTGTCAAATCATGCGAAGGGGAGTACTCTTTCCGTGATATTGTGTAAAAACATAGACGCATCCCCTCATTGCTAGTACATGGCTATTGAAGATTGACGTACATTCCTCCATCCACCAAGAGCTGAGCTCCTGTCACAAATCCGCTCATCTGGTCAGCGGCGAGGAAAACAGCAGGACCAGCAAGATCTTCCGGCTTGCCTACACGGCCCCATGGAATGCGGTTTTCGAGATATTTACGCTTCTCCTTGTTTGCCATATCATGATCAGCCAGTTGGGTATGAATCGTTCCAGGCAAAAGAGCATTGACCCTGATCTTGTCTTTAGCCAAGGCAATTGCCATAGATTGCGTCATAGACAGAATAGCAGCCTTGGTGGGAGTGTAGTGAACTTGTAGTCCCCCACCAACTAACGCACTGATGGACGAAATGCCAATGATAGACCCTCCTCTCGACTGCTTGACCATTTGCCTGGCTGCGGCTTGGCATGAATAAAATGCCCCGTTGACATTAACTTTCATAGAATTGTCAAATGTTTCCTTGTCAATACTGGAGATTCCCGTGATCAACATTACAATCAACAGCCGGGACAGGATGAGACTTACTCCAGAAACTTGGATGCCTTGAATATTCCTGCGTTGGCGACAAATATATCGAGAGCTCCCCATTTCTTAACCGCTTCAGAAACCAGGGTCTCGCTCGTCCGTGGGCTAGTCACGTCCCCAGCAATCTCCAGCAATTCACCAGTCGGTGCTCCACTCGGTGCTTCTGTTCTCAGTCGCTTCGCCTCATCGAGCAGGCTCTTAAGCAAGGGCTCATCTCCTGAAAGACCAAGGTGGTTAACGGCGACGTTGGCACCTTGGCACAGATACTCAAGCACAATAGCTCGGCCAATACCCGTTGTACCGCCAGTTATCGCTGTCGTTTTGCCTGCTAATAAGCGAACAGGAAAGCTCATTTTGCCTATCGAACCCGGTAATCTTCGAGGTATTGGATACCTGAGTTTTACAGAGCATTACTTGACGGCTGATCCTATTGCTTTCATCAGGGTGGTAGCGACGAAGGAATATAAACTTGATTTCCACCCATCATCCATAGTCAACTCAAGGCTACAGATTCGTGCTACGCATCGTGCCGAGGGAATGTACCCCGCATGACCAGTATCCCTCGAGGCGAGGGTTTATCAAGTCCAACCAACCAGGGCCCACCACAATAGTAAGCCCTGGCTACATTCCACATACATTCGGCCTAATGGGGAGAATTCAGTCACTTCTTCGGCAGTAAACTGTGAAAATATTTTTAAAATAACCCTACTTCATGACGTGCAAAGTTTTTACTGCAAAGCTATAGCCTTCTCGTCGAAAATTGCTGGGATAATTATCTTGTTCAACACCGTCTCCGGACAAAGGCAGTGCGAATTCTCCGCCAATTGCAACATCAGAACCAGTCGTAAACGTAGATGCATCTGTGGCAAAGGGGGTGTACAGCCATTTCTCTTAATCAGTTATTTAAATTTAACAGGGGGGGGGGGGGACTTGTACTGACATTCCTTTCAACTTACTAGGCCGGCAAGCTCGACTACCGATGATTCAACTCGGCCAAAATCATCCTGCTGAATGGCAAAAGATTCTTTATCAAAACCCCCGATTTAGAGACATTGCAGAACATCGAGGCTGGAGTGACATTGCTAGTTTAGTGCTTTGACCCAGCCTCTCCTTCGGTCCTCTTGATAGTAAATTTGCTTCCTGTAATTACTCCCTTGTCTTGGTTTCATGATTAGCTCCTACAACGAACGACGCTTTGTTTTTGTATTGAAACCAAGCTCTCACGAGATTATATTGATGGTCCTATATCCATTTACAACATCATTCGGTATAACCATTTCTTCATTCTCGACGAGTCTGTCTTGACAATTACAACAACCATGCTTGCCATTTCTCTCATTGCATTTTTAATGTGTTTTTCCATCCCTGGTGCCTTCAATCCCTTCGAGGTCACTGTAAAGCCTCCACTGGTAGTCAAGACTAGGGTCGTTGAATCTCGCCTTAATGTCCAATGACTCTATGGCTTTCATATCCGCCGGGTCCAACTCAAAGTCGGCTTCGGTGTTCTCTTTGATCTGCCAGTCAATGGTGCTTTTGGGTATAACAGAACGACCATGATTAATTCCCCAAGATAAAGCGATTTGCACCGCACTCTTTCCGTATTTGCGGCCAAGTTCCTTAAGCAGTGGCTGATCAATAACGCGAGTCATGTGGGACACTTCCTTGCTCCACCCAGTTGAACGATAGAAATCATTCATGTTTCCAAGGGGGCTGAACTGGACTACATGAATCCCTTGGCCACGAAGCCAATCGTTGAAAGATTTTTGCTGTAGATATGGGTGGACTTCCATTTGGTGGACGGCGGGAACCTAATTATCATTTTTTGTCAACCAACTCTTCTCTCGGTTTTTTTGGTCTAACTTGCAGGAAACTTACTATTGAGCTCGCTTTGATCAGTGTCTCCAGTTCTCCTTTACTAAAGTTCGATACACCAATAGCCTTAGTCTTGCCAACTTTGACTAATTTTTCCATTGCTTCCCAAGTGTCCACAAAATTTGTCTTTCCAAGAATCATTCTACCACTCTTATCTCTCGGAAAACGATCGTCTCCCCTAGCAAAAGTACAAGGGTAATGCATCATCAAAAGGTCGACATATGGCGTGTCAAGATCCTGTAGAGATTCATCAAGAGCCTTCTCAACATCTTCCGGGTGAAAATTATTACACCATATTTTTGTGCCGAGAAAGATATCCTCTCGAGGCACACCACTGTTCTTGATGCCCTTTCCTACTTGTTTTTCAACATCGTACGCCCGAGCAGTGTCGACAAGACGAAGACCTGTCTTCAGCGCGCGAGTAACGGCATCCTCCTGGGCATTGGGGTCCTGAAATGTTCCGAAACCGACAGCAGGAATGCTGTCACCATTGTTGAGTTGGAATCGAGTGTTACGGGTGGCGATGGCTCTGGTTTGCGCTGGTGTTTGAACTGCACTAAACGCAATAAATTGCAAATTTGGTCGGAGAGCATTCACCCCGGTGCGAGCCTTGGACATTAAGGTATTCATTATGGTGACTTGGGTAGATATTGTTGGATATGTTATTCGATGAGCATTAGATGTGAAGCGAAAGCATCGTGGAAGAGGCTCTGGTGGGACTGATAATTATAGGAGGATATTTCGCGGGTTTGTACATGACGAGGCGTGTTTCGTCCCTCGTGGCGAGGGCGACCAACACGGAGAAAGCGACCAACGCGGAGAAAGCGGCCAACGATTAAAGAGGTTGCGCCGATCTTCGTCTTACACTTTTAGTCCAAAATTCTCGTCGTGGCAACGCACCCGCACTTGTCGCCCCCCTAGTTAATGCTGTGCGTTGGCGGCTTGTCAATTGGTCCCCTCGATTGGTTGAATCGGATTTTGGCTGGCCTATGACCAATGCAAGACGCCATAGAGAAAAAAGCAACATGTGTCGTAACAAAGTGTCATGATCAGCAGATTATCTGACTAATCATTTAACCGCTCCAATCGCCGTTAATAATCGCACAGCTTCAAAGTTGAGACTTGCTGTACACTTACGTCTAATGACATGGAGAGAATGTATCGGCCGCTAGCCCCGGCAGAGCCAGTTTCGCGTCGTAGTCGGTCTCCGGTTGGACCAGCCGAGATCCCTCCAACTAAAAAGCGCAAGGCCGTGCGAGTCGCATGCGATGGCTGCCGCACCAAGAAGATCGCGGTATGGTTTCGCCCGCTAGTATCGCTATAAATGAACGGAAGTGGCTGATTGATGTTGTTACTCCCAGTGTGACGCTAGGAGACCATCATGTACTCATTGTGGGATTAAAAAACAACCATGTGTCTACAGAGACGCGGAGGCTTTGATTCAAGAAAACAACCAGCTCCGCAGAACCGTACAAGATCAGGCCGAACTTATTGACATCCTTACATCGCTGCCTGAAAATGAAGCCTTTGAAACCCTGAAGCGTTTGCGGGCCGTACGTAGCCTGTCACGTATCCTGGCCTCGCTCCAAGGTTCTATGGATGGGAGACAAAGGCCCTCCTTCAGCACCACCAACAGAGCCTTGTCCCCTCCCACCGCTTCCGCACTCGAATTCGAATTGACGGAGCTCCACCCTACAATCTACCCGAAGCTAGTTCCTCTTCTTGCCGGGTCCCTAGATGAGCAGCTGAGTTGGACATCTGCCCAACTTATATACGAAGCGCCCTCAGTGCTCTCACGCGTCCAGCTCGCCCAATGTCGCGCTGGCTCAAGAATCTCGTCTGGCCCTCCACGCTCCCCACTTCTCGACATCGGAGCGACATCACGTCCAACGGGACCTTTACCAGGCAGAAGCTACTGCGATACTCGACTGGGGCAACTAGACATTGGCTTCTGGACCAAGGTTGACTTAACCGATGACTACGCAGCTTCTCTTATATCTTTCTATCTTGAGAAGTTTCACCCCCTCTTTGCCTGTTTTGACGCAGACCTCTTTTTAACTGACCTAACTGAACGTCGCCCGAGGTTTTGCTCCCCCTTTCTCGTTAATGCCCTGCTATACAATGCTGCTGTGAGGATTTAATGTGCATCACTCCGTCACCACACCCACTGACCTTGAGAATCATGCAGCAACTATATGTCGCTATCGATATCCGCGCCGTCGAACTCGTCCGCGCTTTCTTCCATGAGGCAGAGAAGATTTGGAATAGTGAGCAGCGCCTTGACTCGGTGATGACATTGAGCGCTTCCCAGCTTCTGGGTGTCGGATGCCATACATACGGTCCAGACGACGTAGCCCAGCAGGTGACCTATGCAGGTCGCAAGATGGCAGAGAGACTTGGTTTAATCGGTGTCCCAGGAGATGACCCAGCCTCCGAAGCTTGGAAACAGAAATCTGTTGAATGTAGGAGAATGGCAGCCTACACTGCCTGGGGATGCCACAACTGGTTCTCGTGAGTGACATACAAGGCTTCAAGTCATTTCCTTGACTTTATCGCATGTTGCTCCGCTAATCGACAATAGGATGCATTGTGTCTATTACTTTGATGAACCTGTCAAGCACCCCCCAAACCTTCCCATCCCTGGCAATGAAGATGAATCAAACGACATCAATGATGCGCACAAAAATCCATCCCCAAATTATGCGGGACGCAGCTTTCCTATACAATGCAAGTTCTGGTGTGTGGCTCGGGAGGTGACAGTCATGTACCACGAAGGTTCCAGGGGGTGCCTTACAGACATCGTGCCCTTGTCGTTCATTGAGGCAGCTTACCGAAAGTTACTCTACTGGACAGACACATTGACCGAGTCAATGACAAGAGAGGAAGATAGCCCGGAAAATGTAATTCTCTTCCAGTACGTATCAAACCAACATTACGAACTTCTTATTTCCCCTACTGTGTTCTAGTTTTTTTTTTCTTTGGTGCTACAACACTAATCAGCAGCATAGTATATTGTTCCATTCTATCGTCGTCCAAATATTTCAACCCTTTGCTCAAGAGCCCCATGATGGGTTATTCAAGACTTTCTCATGCTCGGGCGCTACTCCCAAAATGATTCTGAGCGCCTCCATCAATCAACTCAAACGACTCATTTGGGTTTATTACACAAAGTACAAAGGAGCCCCGTTTTCATCCTGGTACAACCCCGGCCTGCTTAACGTCAGCCAGGCGTTACTGAGAAATCGCAGTGACCCAGACTGGAATTTTTATTTGTCGTTATGTATTCGCGCTTGGTTGCAGCTCTATCTCACGTATCCAATCTACTCGGACATAACACAGGCTTTCTTGGCCATGGCCATTCGTGACAACCTAGTGTCAGCCAAGGATGCCAGTGATATCATGACTCAATTCTACCAGGCTGGTAAGCACCATAAACGCACTGGGGAACCCATATCGACATTCATAACAGACTTTGATTCGGCGCTGACGGGTTCAACGGGGTTGCAAAATGCCCGAATTAATTCACTCGCAGAAACATTCACTGATATGGCCTTGTTTAATGAATTTACTACAGACGATTATGACTCACGGCCAGTAGAGAACGCTGGTGAAGAGTCGCATGGATACGGTAAAGAGAAGAGCCGGGAGATTTCACCTACAAAGAAGAGCTAGATGACCTCGGTGATGTTTTGCAACTAAAATCAACTCTCTCTGCCAAATCCACCTCATTCGGCAGTCGACATGTCAGATTTGGGGATGGCTGACCAAGAGATTGATATTATGGAAACGGAAACTATCGCATATGTGCCAATGTGGTGGAAGTCGTATTAGCACCTCTTAAAAATACTTCTGAAGGGATGTTTTGGAATTATTTAAAACTAAACAATGTCGCCGGGGCTCCAATGAGCATCTAACAAGTCCTTTTTTCACTCCCGACTCCATACCAGGCGGCCCACAAAGTAACACAAGCTCTTTTGTACCAGGATGGGGTGAACCAATCTCTGCTTAAATAATTTCCCGGTTTATCCGACCGCGCAGACTTGGCCAAGATGGAGAAGGGCTACTGAGCATATTCATAACACGTATTTTGCCATCGCTTCGAGATAGCATGACATCCAATGTATGCTGGAAAGGAATGTCCTCTTCGCCGCGGTTACTATTCAAAAGAAAGCATTCCGTCGAGTCGTTGGCATTATCAGCAATGGCTCCGAGGACCTACAGCATCAGTGTTATCCCAGAGCTTGCGGAAATCATAATGAACCGATTGACATGACGTTACTTTCCAGATAGAATACAGTAGCTGAATCCGACGTGTTCAAACTTTCCAACGGGACCCTTGGTTTCCAGCATTGAACCAACGGATACAGTATCGATTTCCATCGTCATTTTTCCGCTCATTTTTGTTTCTGTTCTGTTGTAAATCTTGATCCAAAGTACCATTTCTTTTTTGTCATTGTTCACTGATAGCGGTGTGTAGGAACGAGTAATGCTTTCACCCGTCGACAGATCTCGCAATCTTGAGAGGATGTGCTTACCACATGGAAGAAAAAAGTGCTCATCTCCACTCCATTTAAGAACGAATTTCCGAGCATCGTGCGATAAATTTGATTTTGCGCTCGGAGCAGTTGCATTCCATGTATCTGAACGAAATGTTGTTTCCTCGTCATTCCTCAGACTGGGTACGGCGATAATGTCTTGATGCTCAGAGTATGCCAATGTAATATTTCGGTAACATTTGTTTGACCTCATCACTATCTGTTGTTTCTGTCAGTGTGTGTATTCCCATTACTACAGTGGAAATACGCAGGTCAAAATAATTCATAAGAAGAAGTACAATTTTTACAGCACAAAAGGAAAATGCCACTCCTGGTTACCCTTTCATCGCAGTGTTTTGGGTGAAGGGCCCTCTTTAAAAGTAATTAATTCACAGTGTTCGCTTCGAATCCAATGACGATGCGTCTTACTGTTCGCTAGTGCATGGTAGACTTAATACGTATTCTTTGCGTAGATGCTGAAGCCTGAAACGAATAACATAACTCGGCCTTCAACCCGTTTCCCACCTCACTGCAAGCCTACCCTGCACCCTGAGGGAAACCCCAGTCTTACCACTTTTGGTAGATGGGCCCGACCCCGCACAACGCATCGTTTCCCTTTTCTAGTTGGCGGCCCCTACTTTAACCCAGTTTTCCTTCTTAACCCATGACTACGTACTTGTACATACTGTAACGCAGGGGGGACTGTACCATGCCTTCGCTGAAGAACCCTTGCTCCGAGTGCAAAGGTATAGTTGCACACGCTCTCGATCCCCAAAAACTGCCCCTGCACACGACCCGTTGCTAACGCCGCTTGGCCACAGGCAAGCATCTGAAATGTACGTAGTCTAATTGGGAGAGCCTCGAGAGCCTCTGCAATCCGGCCTGGGGTGCGAGTCAGATCTCGGCTTTGCCTATATTTATGTCGTTTGACCGCTGACATGGTCCGTCTCTTGAACAACCGTCGTAGGTGATGAAGATAGCCTGCAGTGTCGTCGCTGCGTTTCCAGGGGCCTCCAGTGTGTCCGCCCGGGCAGAAAGCGCCAGTTCCGCGATGGCTCGTCGGCCAAGTATGACGCCCGGTTCTCCAATACCCAGAACTGGGTTAACAGCAACGCCAAGGAGTGTAAGGAAACCCCCTTCCTTTGCTCAGATCTGCGGTGCAGATTGGGTTTTGACCTTGTTCAGTTCGACTTCACACAAAGCCCCGTGGGCCCGCCCAGAGAATCGCCCCCGAGGTCGATCCCGCCGCGTCAAAGGATGCGGCCCGGATCAACCTCGACCATTCAAACCTCGCCGCAAAGTCACCCCATCCACCTTATCCACCCGCCGGATCCTCTCACCCCCCCAACAGGTTGGGCGGCCATGCATCGTCCAGTCCCGAGGGCTTCGCCCCTTCACCGCTGGCCCTGGAGCAGTCCGTGCCACACGGACAGTCCGGCAGCTACCGGGGTGGAGACTCCCCAGTTCTGCCGTTGCTCTCCCGCCATGGATCCGCTTTAGATAACATCACAAACATCTTTCAGCCAAAACGAGACGGCGACGAAGCCCCGCAGGCGATCCAGGAAGCCTGTCTCTTGAGGTACTATGTCAACAGTCTCTCTCACTGGGTATGTTGACCTTCTCCAGGCACAAACCCCGCTAACCCGCCAGTTCGATATATGTGATCCCCGGAGTAGATTCCAGTTTAACGTCCCAGAGAGAGCAAGAAAATACCCACCGCTGCTCTATGCAATCTATGCCGTCTCGGCCCGTCACCTATGCCGCCTCCCGGAGCTAAAGACCCCACAAGGCATCCTCTACCAGGGCCAACTCCTCCCAAACCTGACCCCAGACACTGCTGTGGAGTACATGTTAAAATGCATTCCCGTGTTGAAAGAATTCCACGACACGCGAGATGAAGAGACACGAGAACTGATAATAACAACCGCAGTCATCCTCCGACAGTTTGAGGAAATGGATCATGACGAAGACGAAAACGAAGACGAAGACTCCGCCTCCAATAGACAGGATGGCAGTTTCAATGGTACTCCCCTATACGGGCGAGTCAACTTTCTCGGCATCCTCAATGCCGTGTTAAGAAGCTCCAATTCGGCTCATCTCTTCAAGCGACTAGATCTCCTCGAAGCTTCGTACTGGATCGCCCTGAGACAAGAGGTGTATTACGCCCTCCGAAGAGGATACTCGCCGCAAATGGTTGACCCTCCTGTCGACTGGGACGAAATTTCCCCCGCCAACAAATTGATCATGCACACAAGTCAAGTAGCCAAGTGGTTTTATGATGACAAGTCAGCGCCAGAATGGCGTGAGTAACTCACGCCCATAGTTTCCAATGGCATTGAAACTGACGGGTTTGCACATAGAACGACTAAAACAGCTAGAGCATTATCTTGACCAGCATGTTGCAGGTGGATTCTCGCCAATTCTTTCCAGAACACCAGTAAGAGCAAAAGGCGAGGTTTTCCCGGCCATTTGGTTCGCTTCGAGTATGGCACTCATCGGAATGCAACATCTCATGGTTGCAAAAATGATACTCATTGCCGAGTCGCCGTTTCTCGGGTACATTCTGCCCCAACCAAACACACCAGGCATGTACTAACCTGGCATGATAGCAACCAACCCAACCCAAGGCTGGCATTCAGGGAGGCTGAGGGTAGAGTTCGTTCTCTGGTTCTCGATGTCTGTGGTATTGCGCTACAACACCCCGCCACGCCCCCGGCAATCGTCAATGCAGCTCTTGCCATACAACTGTATGGCAGCTACTTTACCGACCCGTGGGAGAGAGAGGCATTGAAGGGCATGGTTAAAAGGTTCAAAGACCAAAGAGCATGGCCGGTTCCCAAAGCCTTGCAAGACATGGGCAAAGTCGGTGGCTAGGAGTTAAAAATGTTGTATCCTGATAATGTGTACCGAATGACTCGCATGTAACCTTTCGTCAAAACTAGATACCCGTATATAGGAGATGATGGGTTTGGCAGGTATTGGAATCCTGGATTTAACTATAAAGAAGAAATCTTCGGACCTCCATTCCCGAATACCGAACCCTTCTCGGGGACTATTTCCAAAAACCAAACAACACACGCCGAAGCCCCACAGGGTGACAATATAGGACACCCTTTTTGCGTTCAAAACTTGCCCAGTCTGAATTTCCACTTCGGACAGCTGACCCCAAGGCCCAACGTTTGAGCGGCCTGAAAGCCGTTTAGAAATGGCAATTCAAGCAACTTTGTCCCTGAAATTTGCAGGCGATCTTGGGGGTACCTACTGAAAGAGGCTAGGTCCTACCCCATTTCTTCCCCGCGTCAAAGTAAAAATTACCACTTTGAGCAGGCACCGCCGGAACATCCAGCTGACTAAAGCCCGGGGGAGGCTAGATTACCGCCTGGGGTAATTTCGGGCTTCGACCCGGAGCTATATTGACTTGATTTGGAAGGTATCGCCGTTAGCCAGGAGACTTAGCGATGCTGTGGTCAACTTTCCAAAGTAAACGACCTAAGGAAACACGATGGACACATTATGTACGAACTTGCCTCTTTTGTTAGTTTTGATCGATACAGGAAATTGATTCAAAGGTATAAGAACCTTCTGGTATTCCCTACAGAGTCCAGAAACCAGATCACAACATCAGCCTTCAGCCTTCAGTCTCCGCAACTCCAAATCCTCAACCACATCTTTTAAACTCCGCCGCAACGCTTGGACACAATGGCCCCTCTTAACATTGCTGTTGTTGGTCTTGGTCGAATGGTAAAGCTTTCTGTTTAGTCTTTTTTCCTCTTCTCAAATCATCTAACAAAGAAAACAGGGCAAGCGTCATGTCCACACTCTGCTCTACCGCGTCCCCCACGCCAAGGTTGTTGCTATGTGCAGTTCCACTCCTGAGGAAGTTGCTTGGGCCCAGGCCAACCCCGAGTACACGACCTTTGGCATCACCGTCTACGACAACTATGACAACATGCTCAACCACACCAACCTCCAGGCTGTTTGGGTCTCTACCAGCACTGATGTCCACGCCAGCCAGTCCCTGGCCGCCATTGCCAAGGACCTCCATGTGCTTTGCGAGAAGCCTCTCAGCACCAACATGGCCGAGGTGGGTTGACTCACAAACTCGAACTTTTAAATACTTGATACCAATACCAACCAACAGGCCCAGTCTGTAGTTGACGCTGCTGCCCAGAAGCCCCACCTCAAGGTCATGGCGGGCTTCTCCCGTCGCTTCGACGCTTCTTACCGCGACGCCTCCAAGAAGATCCTGACCGAGGGCGCCATCGGTGAGCCTTTCATGGTTCGATCCAACACTTGCGACCTGCGCGACGAGACCGGCTTCTTTGTCCGATACGCCGCCCGCAACGGTGGCATCTTTGTCGACTGCGCCATCCACGACATTGACCTGTCCCTCTGGTACCTGGGCAACCCGGTTCCCAAGGCCTGCTGGGCTGCCGGTACCCTCCAGCACCACCCCGAGCTCAAGGAGCTCAACGACGTCGACAACGCCGTCGGTGTCGTCGAGTTCTGGGGCGGCAAGATTGCCTACTTCTACTGCTCGCGCACGCAGGCACACGGCCACGACGTGTGCACCGAGATCACTGGCAAGACCGGCAAGGTTGCCGTCAACGTGGTGCCCCGCGCCAACAATGTCGTCATCTGCGACAAGCTGGGCGTGCGCCACGAGGTTCAGCCCGAGTACTGGCAGCGATTCGAGGACGCCTTCGGCGTCGAGGCCAACGAGTTCACCGACAGCGTGCTCAACGACAAGCCTGTGCCGCTGCCCATGGGGGGCGGTCTCCTGGTCATGAACATTGCCCGCGGTCTGCAGCACGCTCTGCTCTCGGGTGAGGTTGTCAAGTTTGACGAGCAGGGCAAGTGGGAATAAGTCGGCTCTGCAAATGGAACAACAAAAATATTTTAATTAAAAAAAAATGGTTAACAATGGCCTGGTCATGTCATGATAGATGTGAATATTTAGATATTTCTCTCGGTTTAGTCTACTGTTGGAGACGGATATGATGAATAAGAATGCAGACTTGAACATAAGGCACTTGTGGATCCTATTACCTAGTGATTGATAGTCATTCATCAAGGTCTTTATTGGTCGCACTGCAATTGGGCTCTGTTAGCCGTTGCGAGTGGGGCGGAGGATTTCCTTCAGGGGTGTTTAGGTGCTAACGGTGCTGGCAGTTGGGGTCCTTGGGGATGACGGGAGACAGGAATCCCTGATTGTGTGTCAAGAGAGTGAGGGGGGAAACGAATGAATGAAATATAAAATAACGTGGGACAATAGAATTTGAGCCCATTGTCACATTTCTACCAACTCTCAATCACAATTCGAATCCCAAGTAGCAGAACGGGTGCATCGGCATGAACACGTCAAATGGCTCAGTAGCTGTTTGTGCAAATGGCCGCGGGGCACGTACACTGGGTCCCGCAGATCACATGAAATTCCGTGTCTCGGCCGATACCTGACTGGTCGCCAGGCCTCAAGCCTCCAGGCGGCGCCGCGGCACAGGCGCACAGGTACAGCAAGCTTTCATAAACCAAACCGCATGAACAGAGCTGTTTCTCGACCAATGGCAAGCCAACTTTGGGTATTGCTACTTTTATGAAATGCCTGCTGCATAAGATGAAAGGGAATGAGGTTGCGCCCCGTGTACGTCTGTACATGCCTACCATACGGCTCTGTGGCATTTGCCAAGGTTGGGCGCCATCTCCCCCCCCCGCCACCGATTTTAAATTTATCAAACCAAACCGGTGCGGCCTTATCTTGGTGGGGAAAGGCTCTGGCGCTGGGACAACATTTTTCCCGCAGCTTGCCAGCGAAGAAAAAGAAGGTCGGCCACCATTCCCGGAGCAGACAGAGGAGGAGGCTTGATGCTGGTCAACGCGTCCTTATCCGGCTTCGCTACACCACCACCATCTCATATCGCATCCGATCGCATCTCACCCTCACCTCCCCAAACACAACCCGCCCAATTGACCCGCCACCGCCACAATGGGCATCATCCGCAAGGCCGTCTTTGCTGGCCTGCTCGGCACCTCGACTGCCGCCGCCTACCTCGCTGCCCGCAATCCCGTCATCTCTCCCATTCCCAAGGATGATCCCATCTGGTGGGCCAAGGCCTACAAGAGGCACAACCCCAACCGCAACCCCGCCACCCAGGACGTGTGCATCCGCCGCCTCCCCATCGAGAGCATCCGTCCCGAGCTGCTGCAAAAAGATGGCGACCTGACTGTCGAGTTTTGCCGCGGCGTGTGGAGCGGTCTAGGTAAGAAGCCCTCATGCAAAGCCCCTCCTCACAACTCACCTCACAACTCACCTCACAACTCACCTTACAACTCACCTCACCTCGCAACCGCCATCGTGTGCTGACCCCCGCCTGCTCCCCCCCAAAAAACAGGCTTCAAGGTTCAGCAAAAGTACCTCGAGTGGAAGTGGAGGGGCCCCGAGACCGAGGACCAGCTCTGGACCACCGAGCAGCTGTCCGAGAGCACCTACGAGAAGGGCACCAAGTTCACTGACCACTTTGAGATTATCGACAAGACCAAGGAGGCCATCACCATCCGCTGCGGAGACTCCCCCCGCAACCAGGGCCTGCGCGCCTCCGACGGCCTCTTCATCATCAGCACCAGCATCGACAAGGAGTACGGCGAGGTCGAGCTGCGCCTCAAGAGCTGCCTGTACCCCAGCGAGGGCAAGGTCGGGGGCAAGAAGGGCCCCATGCCCCCCTGGATGGAGGAGCTGCACCAGTGGTACGCCCGAATCTGGTCCGAGACTGCTGCCCGCAGACTCTTGAAGTGATTGTGAGGAGGCTGCTCGCTCCCCTCGCCAAAAAGACCCAAAAAAAAAGAAGAAGGAAAAAATCAGGATATTCTTTTTCGCCTGGGCTTGCTAATGTGCGATGGCTTTGCGAGTGTTGTTGCAGCAGTCAAGTGTCTGATTATGATTGCCCAGCGATTGTGTTTTGCACAGTCTTGTATATTGTTCTGCATCTTCATAAAGATGCCCCCTCCCCTTTCTTAGTTCGACGCAAGCTTTTCATGAAAACATGACGATTCTGTTCTATTCAAATGTATCCTTTTTTTTCTCTTCTTCTTTCTTGCCTTGTGCATGTATGCATGTTCTTAAGGAGGACTTGGTTGATATCGGATGAAACAAACCCTTGCTAGTCGGTAAAAATGTCTGAGCCCCAGTGCATTAGCTCTACGCAGAACGCACATGGAAAATTTTGGTGCGAACGGACAATGACAAGTTGCATAATTGTTCATAGCCAGTACATCCACGTCAAGTGTTGGCACCCGTGCTGACTATTTAATTATTGTGCAAGTCACGAGAGAAACACCTGCCTTGCAACGCAAACTCCGCGGGATTTGCATGGGTTTTTTTTTATAATCATACAACAACGGTAGTCATTATACCTTGATGTCGTGGGCATAGTATTTACAATAATTGGGGAAGTCTTCTTTGTTCAAAGCTTGCACATAAATGAAATTGTAAATTTGAAAAGTTCGAGCTAGATCTGTCTTGTTACATGACATTGATATGGGAACTGCATATCCAGCATCCCACTTTGTTGATATACCTCACTTGTCATCATCCCGCTTTCATAGTGGAGCTATAATATTTGGATTTATAACATAAGCATAATTCAATAATCGATTCAAACCTGTCTCTGCGGTTTGTAATCTAGAACTTGCAAATCCCGCGGGGTTTACATTAGCGTGGTCGTATTTGCGTCGGCTCTGTTGCAAAGATGCGGTCCAAGCGTTCAGGATACACTTTAGGACTAATGTTTCGAATCAAATTAGGGAATTTGTATCTCAGAAACATGAAATATTGCAATGACCAAGGGAAGCTTAATAATAGGTCAATTGCTAAAGACATTCAATTAAAATACCCAATGACCCATAAGGGCTTAATTCAGATAAAAAGCCACTCGTAAATTCCTGCCCTCTATCCTCTGTGTGTAGAATGACATTTTACAAGACAACATAATGTACCCCAACGCCGTGCCCGCTGCAGGCCAGGCCAGCACAGCTATTTGGTTCGAATCAGGGCAGTTAGGTAAATGGACCGGGTTGTTGTCATGTTTTGTGAATCGACTGACATGTCGTCTCGGCGAAGATGCTGAACCTTTCGAGTCATTTTTGGGGTTCCCTCATCATAGTCAGCAGGATCCTCGGGCATGGTTCGTATTCCACTTCTTCCCAATTATCATTATAGGTTCCCCACGTTTCGGCCAAAGTATAGAGGAGCCTTTAAGGTGGGACGAGAACGAATTATGCAAGCACAGTATAATTTCGTTAATTAACAATGCTTATATTCACATGTGAGTCATCTTAGAAGGTGCTCGCCGTCGAATAATAGCCATTCATGTTACCTGATTGGGTTTGAATGGTTGCGTTTGCTTCGTGTTTGCCTTCTGCGATTCTAAAAATGGAAAGACGACGATACTCCTTATGGTAGCCAATAATCCATGGCACTGCATTTTTGCTTTTGGAAAATGTGGTATGCTGGCCAAATTTTTTCTGATGCAATGTGCACTCAGCCATCTGCTGCCCTGCATGCAAATCTGTGATGGGAGAAGTATGTGAGGGATGGTTAACAAGACAATCATGTGGGTCGCTGAATGAGTAAGCGGCTCTTCGGTCGCATCACGGATACCCATTAATGACTGTGGGAGATCCGATTCGTGGAATCAGGCAGTGCTGGGCCCGTACCATTTGGTTCGATCCTATTTTTGGAAGCCGTGGGGTCTGCAACTATCCAGCCAGGGTAGTCACGAATTTGTGGACCGTGGGTCATGGAAACTTGACAAAAAGGTGTCGGCTTGTGTGTATACTCGTATGAGCCAGTTAGGATACAATGCTTGGGTGAGAGATGGCTTGATGAGCGACATCACACAATGCTTCTCCTAGATCATCTATAGAAACAAGAACCTGACTGTTGAGCGCGGGAAGGTCAACCATGGAAACATGGGTTGTCGAGTGGAGGGAAATAGAAGTGTACTTTTTCGTAATCTGTTATTCTTCCGGTCAGGGGATTCAATCCGATCCGATCCGTCTTGGCACCAAACTTGGCTCCATAGCCTTTGTGGGGGAAATGAGCAAACGTCCCAGCGAGCCCCATTATTAGTCACTGAAACAGACAGTTGACGACGATGCCATGGGGCCATCCGGTGATAGGTTTGGGTTGTTGAGCCTCTCCCGCAACTGAAGGCTCCAATGCCAATGCCAACACCAGGACGGAGGCGGTGTCGAACCAAACCCGCAGCCACCCTTCGCTTCGTTGAAGCAGAGCGGTGCGGTGCTTTGGCCCGCCCAGCATAATAAATGTTGCCGAGCAGCCGGAATTCTGTGTCCCGGGGTGGACTGGGTGTAGATCATCAGTGCACGCACTGCCCAGAGCGTCCATGTGCTGGGAAATTGAGGGCAAGGCTAATGCGAACTTTAACAGCGTCGCATTGCCCCAACTGTTTTTTTGTTCTGGCCTAAATTAAGCACACACGCCGTTGTTGGCCATGCCGAATGGGCACAGTGGAGACTGACTGGTAGGTTACAGACGTGCTGGAGTGCACAGTGCAACCACGCGCAATTGACTCGTTTGGAAGCCATCTCCGGTTCATCCACCATGGGTCTGGACGACAGCAAACGGCGGTGTTCTGGATTTCCCTTCCATGTTGCACGGGGCCTCCACCTCGGCTCGCTGCCGAACAATGCCTCCGGGATTCGGTAGCGATGAAAACGGGGCCAAATGGCACTCACTGACACTCACTCACCGCGGACTGCCTCATTGGAGCCGCACAAGGGAGCCTTAGAAGGGAGCCTTGCCTGCGGCGGAGCCCAGACTTGGCCCAAGGCGCAAAGGGCAAAGGTCACATCTCGTATTCCCCAGGAATACGATGTCCATCTCCGACATCCCTGTCCCCATCGCATGTTGCGAAATAATCTTCGCCTTGAAGAGGTTCTGGACCGCTGCCAGCACCCACTGCCGATGCGACCCCAGACTACATAAGGCGGCCCGTCGCCTTTGGCATCGAGTATCAACACACCAGCAATCACGACTCCAACTCACGAATAATCAACTCAATCAACAAGCTACTTGTTTTTAATTCCACTTCCAAACCGCCAAAATGCAGTTCAAGTCTCTCCTCGTCGCTGCCGGCCTCGCTGCCGCCGCTCCCACTCCCACTGGCTCCAGCAACGCCGTTGTCACCCCCGATGCCTTCTCTCTGATTGCCATCCGATCTGGCAGCGAGGTCCACTACAGCCCCTTCCAGGCCGCTCTCAGCAGCATCTTCCTCCAGCTGCCCAGCACCAACGCCTCTTGCGACGCCACCACCGACAGCGATGCTGCCACCTTCTACATCAGCAGCGGCCAGCTATTCCTCTACAAGACCGACAACCCCCCTCAGCAGATCTGGGTTGACCGCTCTGGCATGGGTATGTTCAAAAGATGTGCTCACCAATTAGAAAACAGGGTGCTAACAAAGTTGCCCATAGGCCAGGGAAACATCGGCTACATCACCGGTGCCCAGTCTCCCCCTCGCAACGGCGAGCTCAAGGGCTGGGGCATTGACGCCGAGAACGGCCTCACCCTCGACGGTGCCGGTTTCCTCGCCTGCCCCGGCGCCACCCAGGAGTCCTGGGGCATCTGGGTCAGCGCCGGCGTCGAGAAGCCCGCAGGCCTCGAGGGCTGCGTTGGTGTCAAGGCCCGTGTTGAGGCTGTCGCCAAGCCCGTCAGCTGCTACTACACTGAGTCTCAGAACTAAATTACCCAGACGCAATTGATGTATTATATATAGCGGATTGCAATTCATTAGACTAATGCCACAAATTGGATAGACTCAAAATAATGAAGCAACGATGTGCTCGTTTCTTGAGCAAACATGTTGATGGTCCATTTGTTGTATTGTAAATGTAGTGTCTTCTGGTTGTAGATCCTACTCAAAATCTAGTTGTAAACAGCCTTCCCTGCTCATTTCTCATCTAGTGCATTGGGTATGTTTTCACAATGAGTTAGATGTAGTATTTGGACATGTCAAGTGCAAATACTAAACAGGGAAAGGGTCTAGTTTCTCAATTCCGGTTTCCATCCACGTGGGGAATTACTACAAGTTCAACGCCGTCTTCGATGCGACTACCTTACATCAACCGCGTGCATCGGATGAGTCACAAACGGTTCTGATTACTCACTGCGGAGTAGCCCTTTAATTAAAACGAAAGCCGCGTTAGTTTTATAAGTTATTGAAGGAAAATTACGCATCGTATAAAGTGGGTTTGTTATGAAACTTGGTGGTGTAGGTTGACGGATTGATGAAAATAGAGCTTTTGTCCTTCATCACTAGCATCTAAAACAGACAAATGTAATCCAATTGGAAATGACCTAAAAAAAACCTCCATGTTTAGATTTAGATCATTATTTGACTGCAAAGCGGTGATGCGTGCGCCGGTGCACCCAGACTTCCCGTTCTGGTTGAACATGCAGAATCTGATAAACGTGCAGACGAAGCAAACTAAAATATTTAGTGAGCATACTGTGGCGGCGGATCGGATGCTAGTTCCAGATGACTAGTAATGGGGCTAAATGACTGCGTCACACGGGATAAAATGAGTGTGACCACTACGGATGTGACCACCACTTATAGCCATTCCGGTCAATTATGGAAGAGAAAAAGCCTAGGCAGAGCCCCAAAAAAGACCCAGTAGGAATCCATATAACGATACAGGACAATACCACCACAGGGAGAAAAGGGCCCGGAATTCCTACAATAGTGAACCACAACTCACTCCACCATTTTGATCCCCCCCCCCCCACGAGCCGTAGCTGATTTAGGCATAAACCTGCCCACGATCCATTGCGCCGAACTCCGACAACAGTGGGGGAAGGATTCACGCTCATGACGCCTTTGGCGGTGACCTTCACGTGATTTGTATGTCCGCCGAACGACCCACAATTGATTATCTGATGATCTGATAACAAAAAACATCGCAAAGGGCGCAGAGAAGCCATCCCCAGAGGACACACGCATCCTGAAGCGATCACCAACGACCCCCCCCCCCCCTCCCCCTCCCCCCCCCCCCCCCACCCCCTCCCCCCCCCCCCCCTGGAGGGTGCAGCCTCGTCCCAGTGGCCACGGTGGTCGTCGTCCCTGCCCTCACACCTGTAGTGTTCGTGGTTGCGGGCGGTGCTGCGACGCCTGCCGTGGCGGTCCCGCCGCTGGGACGCGGCTGGGCGCGGTGGCGCGGCGGCCTGAACCGACTTCCCGGATGCCGCACCGGCGC
>JAHVYB010000152.1:0-46962 GCA_020623695.1 Calonectria henricotiae
GGGGGTGGGGGCGGCGGGGGCGCGGGGGGGAGCGTGCGCGGGCGGGGGGGGCGGGGGGGGTGGGGGGCGGGGGGGCGGGGGGGGGGGGGGGGTGGGGGGGGGGTGGGGGGGGGGGGGGGAGTCGGGGGGCGGTGGTGGCGTTTGCTATGTGGTGTGGGTGGGGGTGGTGGTGGGGTGTGTGTGGGGGGGGGGGGGGGGGGTTTTTTTTTTTTTTTTTTTTGGTTTTTTTTTTTGCTTCAACTACGTATGAGTGTTTTCGTCCCAGCCCAGAAAGGTTGCATGTGTAGATATCAAGCTCTGTCTTGATTGGGTATTGGTAACAGTACAAGGAGCACGCAAAGTAGCCATAGGGACAGCATGTGTATGGAGATATTAATCAATGTTATTTGAAATCATTCTGGTCATAACCTCGTAAAAAGGCCCGCCTTTTTTCTAGTGTTTTCTTTTCATATCATACAATGCTTCTTTAAATTCCATGCTGCCTGTTTTCCCCCTTAGATGATGTCGCCACCACCGAATCCACCTCCGCCAAATCCACCAAAGGGGTTGTTCCCTCGTCCACTTCCGGGTCCGGGGAAGCGAGGGCCACCGCCAGGGCCAATGGGATCCCAGCGAGCGCCGGGAGGTGCTTGGGGGTCATAGCCACCGGAGGGGTCGCCGTGGCCACCGAAGAGAGGGTCATCAAAGGTCGGGTGCATGCCAGATCCGCCTCCAGGACGGGGTAGGCCTCCTCCACCGATAAAGGAACCTCGAAGGGGATCATGAGGACCGAGCCCAGGGGGGTTCAGGTCGTCATGGCCAATATTGTAAGGGGAGCGACCAGGCATGACGAGCCCGCGCGGGGGGCGATTCATCTCGAACTCGTCCTCGAATCCTGGGGGAGGAAAGTCGCCAACTGGCTGAGGTTGGGGACGAGCCATGTCTGGAAGAGGGTTTGCTGGCGGCACAGGCACATTGGGACCTTGGTCTGGCGACCGGAAGGGGCGGTTTGGGTCCTGGGCTTCTTGTGCACGGCGCTCAGAGGTGGCGGTAGCCTCGGCCTCGGCGGTTTCAACATAGCCCTCGCTCTGGAGCTTGGGGATGAGTTTCTGAATAATATTGACCTTGAGGTCGTTGAGAATACCTACAAATTCGCGTGTTAGCGTTTCCTGTTCTAGTTGAAAAGGGTTTGATTAGTTCAACCTACTGGAAAGGGCCTCTTCCGAGACGAAAACCCCTCGCAGCTTGTCGGCGAGGTCACTGCGGTCCTCCTTGTCTCCATCCATTGTGATACGGATGGGCAGCTTGCTGGATTGGATGACATCCCGTACCGTTCGCTCGAAACGGTGGATCCTCTCATCGCCAACAGCGAGACCACGAACTTCAACTTTTCCGCCCATGCGGTCTATACGGATTACGAATTGCATGGCAGATTGCTTGTGGGTGTAGACGAAGCTAAGAGAGCCGAAGCCTGCATTCCACTTGGGCGGCAGCCTCGGGGCGAGGGCCTCGCATTCGGCTGCAACACTCTGGTCAGACGGCTGAGAAGGAGGGAGCGGAGGACGGGGGTGCATACGAAGCTTCTTTTCCTCGTCAAAGCCTTGGAGCTTGAAGCCGAGGGCAGCCATGTAGGCATGGATAAGCAGGGCGATGGCCTCGTAGGATGAGGCTAGATCGGATGAGTCGTCTCCCGGAGGATGTGTGGGCAAGGCATCTGCCATGCCGCGTAGGATAGAGGCCGTGCTGAGGGGCGAGTCGGCCATGGCGAAGGTTGATGAGGAGTTTGATGCTGGTGGATCAGGTTGATGTGGAGTGAGTGGCAACGAGGTGCGATGCAGACGGAGGGAAGCGGTAGTTAGTTATAGGGCGATACTGAGGGAATGAGGGGTTGTGTCATGAACTCGGGTGCCTCCTCAGCCCTATATGTGGAGAGAAAAGCCCGCCGCGGGGCAGTGCTTCAGTGCCTAAAGCGTTCGTTTCCCCTTGACGGGCTTGCTTGCTGCGGCCTGCAGGGGAAGATGGTAGTGTTTCGGTGCCTGGACAATGCATTTCTTGTAGGCTGCTGTATGTGCCCAATTCCCAGTTGTCAACGCCCAACATACTTGCTGAATAATTCCATTTTTTGGGCGTCGTCATCCGGCGAGTAGTTATCTGTCCGAGATACGTCATCTCAAGCATCATCCCAAGTCAACCAACCCCCCAGGCCAGGCGGGTAATTACCCGAGTAGCGTAGCGTAGCTGGTAGGTGTAGCTACGTACGTAGTCATAGAAGCTTGGACAGCTCTAAGCCATCACTAAACCAGCACGTGACACCGTGTGTTCCCCTCGACGCGAACTCGCCACGTTCTATCATTCCACCAAACGATCGTCACCCCCAGTCACAATCGCCCGTCGCCTGCAGCTTCACGTTTCGTCTTTTTTTTTTGCTTTTTCTTCTTGCCTGTCAGAGCCAGAGAGACGCTGCAACCGTCCCATGTCGACAACGACACCACCACCACCACCACCACCACCCCCAATCGAAGGCCTCGAACTCCCTGCCGACGACGCATCTCCCCTGCTCGCCTCCTTCATAACCTTCCTGACCCTGTCGATCCATGCGCTGCTCTACCACCGTACACTCTACCCGCCCGCCACCTTCCTCACCGCCCGCGCCCTCAACCTGCTCGTCCACCAGTCGCGCCACCCGCGCCTCTGCGACTGGATTAACGATGCCATCGATGCCATAGCCGTCCAGCTGGAGACGGGCACAGTCCGCCGCATCGCCGTTGTCATGCACGCGCCCGAGACACTGCATGTTCTGGAGCGCTGGGTTTTTGACGTCGCCTCCTTCCCCGTTTGGGGGAAAATTCTGCCCCGTGACGATGAAGACGAGGACGACGGTATCGAGTACGAGGTCGATGAGAATGGGGATCCTATCGAGCCGAAGGAGGGTGAGGGTGAAGGTGAGAACGAGGACGACGAGGAAGAAGAAGAATCAGAGCCAGAGCCAGAACCAGAAGATGAGGACGAGGATGAAGATGATGACGAGAATAAGTTGGAAGATGAAGGTCCCATCAATTGGACCGAAGTAAACGAAGCCCTCCGCGGCGCACTATGCCGCATCTCCCACGCCGCCGAGTCCAAGCCTGCTCTTCCCAAGGGTAGCACATTTACACTAGCCGTCGAGTTTCGCGGCCATGAGACGGCGCCCATTGGTGTAAGCTTACAGAGCCCTCTACTATACCTCATCCCCCCTGCCAACCCCCAGCCTTTGCCGCTCCATCTAGTAAGGGAAAAATAAATTGACTTTCACGCCAGCATCGTCAACCCTGGATCCCGTCCCGACCCTATCGCAGACGCCGCTCAAGACTGCGTCGCTGGCGCAAGGGTTTGTCGCGTCGTCGTCATAGCGTCATCACTAGCACCACGGCCATCCGGTCCGTTCGCGCCGGTCCGATCTTCTTCGAGTGCTGGATGGAACAGGCCGAGACTCTTGCTCCGCGCACTCCAAGTGCTGTGGGTGCTGCGGATGCTGAGAATGCTGCGAGAGCTGTGAGGGCTGCTAGGGCTGCAAAGGCTGCGAGGGCTGCTGCGGATGCTGCTGCAAATGCTGCAAATGCTGCAAATGCTGCAAATGATGCGAGTGCTGCGCGCCCTTCGTGACACGTACACATGTAAATACTGTACATGTTATTCGACCACCGACAAATGACCTCGATTTTTTTTTTCCACAATGATACCCCCCAATCCACGGAAGAGACAGACGCTATTTCATATATATAATACAAATTTGTATTAATTATTTACACACTAAGATTCGCTTCTGCCATCGCATACCATCTTCACACCCGCAAACAATCCAACTCATTGAAATGTTGAACCTCAAATGTCATTAAGGGTTCAAATACGATGCGAGTCACTCATACAAGAGCAATACCAACTCGCCCAACCCTCCCCAAGGGGACCAGATGCCAGACCCAGCCCAATTTCATGCCATGCGGCCGTGCTCCAGACTCCTCTCCCCATTCCCAGGGCTCGCCGCGTAATATGCAACAGAAAGCCATCCATAAAACGTCATGATGAAAGGGAACAGAACAATCAGACAATATTTCCTCCACGCGCCGGGTCTCTGGCATTTTTTACTCCGTCGTACTCTTGAGCGCGGCGCGCAGGCTGACCATCTCGCGCTTCAATCGAGCATTCTCCTTCTTCACGCGCGCCGTCTCCTCGCTCTGTTCCCGCAGTTTCGACATCAGCTCCTCCTTGTCATCCTTGCCCTTGCCCTTGAGCGCCTTGACAATTTTGCCCAACTCCCCGTTAAACTTTTCGTACAGGAGCTCATTCTCTGCCACTGCTTCCTTGTACAGCTGGTCAATGGCTCGCACCTTGGCCTCGGAGGCCTTGACCGTCGTGTCCATGTCGCGCTGGAGAGATTCGTGTCTGTCTTGCACATCCTGGAGTTCCGTAGGGATACGGTCTTCCAGCAGTCGTATGGCCGCGCCAAGCCGTCGCATGTCGACTGAGTGGGCGCCTGGGGGTCGCGAGCTGTTGACACGAGCCATCTCTTCGCCAATCTTGGACAGCTCTGATTGTAAATTGGCGTCAACACCCTCGACAGCCTGCTTCTCTGTCTGGAGTCGTTCGCGTAGCTTCTGCGGAGATTGGAGCCTGAGTTTCTGGGTTCCTACACGTGTAGGACTGCCTGTCCTGGTTGAGCTGCTAAGACTTGGTCTTCCGGGGCTGCCGATTCGGCTCGGGCTGCCGCTCTGGCGACGCGAGGGGGAGTCAGCCCCTGAAGTACCTGGCCGCGCCGGCCGCAGAGTAGGGATGTTTGTTGTCGAGAGGGTTCTGGAATGTCTGTGACCCTTGGTTGGCGACTCTGATTTGGTTGGTTGGTTGGCCGTCTCAGGGCGGGGCTGGAACGCATCTGCGACATTCTCCTTTTGCATCAAAGACGCCCTCAGGTTTTGTGCCACAGGACTGATTGGTATTCTAGACGGCGTCGGAATCTTGGGGCTCAGAGGCGTTGGGCTCAGCGGTGTCGGTGTCTTGGGGCTTGGTGGAGCTTTGGGGCTCGAGTTGACCTTTTCGCTCGTCTGGTTCGTCTCCTGTAACGGCTGCAGTGCTGGTTCGTTGTCCTCGAGAGACGCCGCCGTCATGAGGCTGCGCAAGTCCGACAGCGAGCTGCGTCGCTTCCCCCTTCCCGATTTACCTGGCGGTTCAGCATCTGGCTCGCCAATTGTCTCCAGCATCCGGTGTGAGCTTCCGGGTCTGACTTCGTCAAACGCCCCTGCTATGGGCGGACGATCGCGAGAACCTCCGCGGCGCTGCAGCTTCTTCGGCAGTGCATTGTCATCAATGGAGCGTGACCGCCCAAGAGACGCCTTTGAAAGGCTCGAGGGCTCACCAGTAGCAGGATTTCGATGCTTGCTGAGCGTTCGCCACATCGAGGATCGATCATCTTTGCTGTTCTGTCGCAGCAGGGTGTCGAATCCAAACTTACGACGGAGCGACGACGTGTTGGAGGTGACGGAACCGGTGTATGGCTTTCCACCACGGATCGCCGAGTTGATGGATTCATATGTGGTGCTGTCCAGGTTGAAGCTGTGGTTCAGTCCGGGCTCCTCGAAAATACGATCGCAATCCTCGACAAGACGGTCAAGTAAATTAATATAGTTTGGCGCAGAGCCATCGTGGACGAGCAACTCGGCAAAGGCGAGTGTGAGTGCGCCTCTGTCGCCGTCGTTGCCGCACCCATCCAGAAGGTCAGCCAGCAGCTTAATGAGCGCGGTGAAGGCCCTGCGATTCTGCGGCGCCATGTCACCAAACAAAAAGTTGACGAAATCAGCAAAATCACCCGGCACTCGTTTACTAACACGGTCCTGAAGAGTGTTGAGTGATTGCATCGACATTACTGGCCCAATCTGTTCGGTCCAGGCAATACGAAGAAACTTTTCAAAGGCCATGAAGATGACCTCGGTGCTTAAATCGGAAGCGGCCTCCATATCAAAGGGGCTCTCGATAAGTCGGTTGTACAAGTCATTGACGGACAATTCATCGACATTGGAGCGGTTCATTAGCGTACGGCTGACAATGAGGCCTTTGCGGGACTGGAAAGCAGCGACGTAGCCCGTAAAGGTCTGTTCCAACCTCTGCAGCGGGTTCTCAGGCCGCCCTTCCTCCAGGTTTACATTTTCCCTGCTGCGAAGGGATCCAACTACAGATTGCTGACTGTTATTGCGATGAATTGATGGGATTTTGCGGTGCTTGGATTCTCCTGACGAGGGTTCAAGGCCATGAGCAGAGCCACCCGTCCAAAGGCTAGAAAAGATCTTGACTGGGGAAGTGCCCAAAAAGGAGCGGGTCTTCTCAGCACGCCCGGATAAGGGCAAGCTATGAAGAGTCTTTGAGTAATAAGAAACCAGAGCAGCTGTCAGTTGAGGATTTGAAACTTCATGCTGCGTGCATTGAAGTTGAATAACTGTCTCGTTGTCAGCATTAACCACTTCCACATTCCATGACTCAGGGCTTACCTCGTCGGGACATTGTGGGCAGCAGGTCATCGATTGCAACATCGTCCTGGTACTGTTTTCCGTTTAGTCCCACAGTAATTAATCCAACTCTGTTCCCATCCTTGGATGATGTCAAGTTGACGACAATCTCAACGCCATAATGACCAACGGGGGCTCCCTTGGTGCCCAATTCGTGATCAACTACCAAGCGAATGGGGGCAGGTTCTTTGCGGCCCTCAACTAGTTGATCTGCACCCTCCTGAAAGATTGCAGCGTGCAATCCAATATTACTATCCGGCATGCGGACCGATCGTAGCGTCCAAGTCGGATCCTCTCGCTCAGCTTCGGAAAAACGGGCCTCAACTCGCGCCTTGACGATATCTTCCCCCCACTTGGCAGCGCGGGACTCGAAAGTTTCTTGTAGAAGGAAACAACGAGATGTGACAGACTGAGAGACACGATGCTCGCCAGGGTGGGCTCCTCTCATTTCCTGGGTTGAAGTCATCCAGAAAAGTGATCCATCAAAAGCCTCGGTGAATCGCACATCGGCCAAGTGGTGCCATCCCGTGAAGACAAATTCGTACGACGCCGGTCCACCAGCAGCGTTGGTCATGGAAATCAGCAAACCAGCCGCTGAGGGCTTCTCAATCTCTCGGAGCAAATCACGTCCCGTCATGTTTCCGCTGAGCTTTTTCAAGATTACGATGCAGTCAGAAAATAGTAAAAACACACCAGATTTGTCTGACTGGTTCACCGAGGCCTGAAACGGAGGCGCCACCTCAATGAAGTCTGCTGTCGTTATCAAGCGGCCCTGCGGCTCTAGATCTAGGGGCCACGATTCGACCATATTTCGAAGGCGGCTGACCACGTGCGGTTTGTCCGGTAGGGGGTCGTCCATGGAGCAAATATTGGTAATAATGTCACGAGCCTTGAGCATGGGTTGGAGCGCCGGGTGGGTTATGGGAATGCAGCCCACAATTTGGTCAATGAGCAAGCTGTATCTTGGCAGTCTCTGCACGGGTTCGATAAGGATAGACCTGATGGTCTGCTCGCCGGCCTGGGCAACGCGCTGCCTAAAGCTGGACTGCTGGTCGAGAAAGGAGTTGAGGAGGGTCGGGAAATGTTGGCTGGCCTTGATGTAATCCTGATAGCATTCGGTGAATTTGGGGAACCACTCCAAAAACAACCTCGCCATGGCCAAGGCACCGCTCGGATCCCTGATGCGACCAACTTTGGAGCCCAGGAGGTGTGGTGTATTCATATCCATGTCTTTCGTGGCGTCATCCTCCGTCTCATCCATAATTTTCCGTAGTTCCTCCATAAACCCCGAATTCATGGTAAGAATCCCATCCGCCGACTTTGGGAATAACCTCTCCAGTTCCTCCTCGGATGGACTGAGACTGCCGACAGGCCGCGAGCGTGCGCTTTCGCGGAAATCAGCGGCCACGTGAGTCACGAGTTCTCTGACCTTGGCCACATATCGCTCCTCGGTGTTTACCAGCTCCATCAATTTCATGCGCAACTCCGTCTTTTGGTCCTTTGTGAAAGACTTGCTCCGGTTCAGGGCCGAGGGTTTCGATGGCGCTCGTCGCAATCGACTCGTGGGCAGGAAAACCGGGTCTCCAAATAGCTTCACTAGCGGCGTATATGCTCCGTATTGTCTCAGAGTCGGATCTAGAATGTCGTCCTCGTCATCCGGGACTTCCTCGAGGTCGGCGGGCTGGAGGGGGACGATGCTGTCCGGTGGCAGAACAAGGTCAAGATCGATATTGCTAATGTGTTGGGTCTGTAGGGCATCCTGAAGGACCTCGATTATCTCGCTGGTGTGGTCGCTGGGGAGCATCTCCTTGACAATGTCGGCCGCATGCTGCTCGTCGAACAGCGTGGGCGCACTGCCCGGCCGGCGGCTGCGGGTGGGATAGCAGCGGCGGAGGTAGTTTTTGACGCCATCGGGCAATTCGGTGAAGTATTTAAAAAGGCCAAATGCGAGGGCGCGGTAGACCTCGTCGCCCTGGAACTCGCGGGGCAGGTAGTTGACGACGGAGTAGAAGGCCGAGTTGGGGGAGATTGTGATGCGGGGAAAGCACTGGAAGCCGGCGGGGGTGAAGACGTGGACCTGGACGCGGGAGCTGTTGAGGGTGTAGTTGGCCGTGGTCGAGGGCCCATGGAAGATGAGGATGGGGAGGTGGCCGAGTAGCGGGTCGGCGGCGTGGTAGAGCGTGACATGGTCGGGCGACAACGCCAGCTCGTCAGTGACGCGAACCATGGTGGTAGGACGTCACAGTTCAATGGGCCTGCAGCGAAGCGGCCCGGAGGGATCGGTATGGTGGCCGGGTGGTGTGTGTGATGAGGACGAAAAGTAGAGATGTGCCGGCCGTGGTCGGTGTGGTGGTCTGGGGGGGCCGTGGACGGATCGTCTCTCGGCCCAACCCAGGTGCGTCTGAGATGTGCGACAAACAGCGGCAGGGTTTTCTTATTTTTATTTTTAACAAAAATTTAAAGCCCTGTCCGTTGTCACCCACGTTCTCATTCACACAATGCAAAAAGGCGGCCCTGTTCGGGTCGAGGACAGCGAGAGTCGGCGTCCGAGGGCGAAGCGTCGAAAAGAGTGGAAGTGGGCCGCCGTCGCAAAGTAAACATTCAACTTTGTCGCCGCGTCAGACTTTCGGTGGTGTGTGTGTGTGTGCGTGCGTGCGTGTGTGTGTGTGTGTGTGTGTGCCGCCGGGTACTCTCACAAGCTTCCCTCCCTTGGCACAACAACAAATAACAACAACAACAATAACAACAACAACGACGACGACGACGACGCCGCTGGACTGATGCAAGGACGAACAAAAGCAAGCAAAAATTCAACCACAAAAGTGAACAAAATGAACAAAATGAAAGATAAATGAGGGACTGTGAAAAAGAATGTTGTGGTTGCCGGGAAAATGAAGGAAAAGGTAGAATATGTACAAAGACCAGGCGGCGGCGTCCACAAATTCTTCGTCTTGTCCCGCTATGTTTATCTTGTGGTCCAAGTTCCAGGTGTGCGGCAAAGTTGGAAGAGGAAGGAAGATGCGTTGGTCGGGTCGCTAAAGGCGGTCGGTCTGTTGGCCCAGGTTACTCTCTGCAGGTCGGTTTGTTTTGAAGCGGTCAGAACGACGACAACAGAGCAGCGACGCCCAGCAAGGATATGCTTGGTATCTTCTCTCCACTGATGGAAGCGGGCGGAAAGCTGGGGGGCCCCCGCTCGTCTAAAACCAGCCCGGGTAGTACATAGGTAGTATTCTGGCTGCAAAATCCACTGTTTTATCATCTGCCCAAGCAGTAACTGTCGCCTTCAGCGTCAGCGCCAGCGTCAGTGCCAGTAGTGGCTGGTGCCGGCACATGCTGTTGACTTTTCCCCCTCTGTACGCGTCTGACGCGTCCTGTCCTGCGACGCAGAAGCAACTTTTGACGCATTATCCCCCCATCCCCGCTCGCTGTAAACACACACACAGCGGACATGAACCCTCTCGGACAAACCCCTGTAGCCCTGTAATCAGCACCCGCCTGGAAGCCTCAACGCCCTGTGAGGGGTAACACATCCCAGCCCAGGCCAATGGGTGCTAAATTTAGTGATCCACGGGGCCCACGAGTCTCTCACGTGGGAGAGTTGGCACTAGCGAGTCCGATCAACTTTTGCAATTGCCGGTCCAACGACGTCACTCCATCCAGGCCTAGCCCAGGATCAGTGCCCCTCGCTGCGTGCCAAAAAACCACAAAAACAGTCCCATTAGCATCAACGCATATACTCGACGGCGCCCTGCTGCTGCGTTGAAACTCCAGCTCCTGCACCCGTACCCAATTGCGCCATTCATCATGTCGAGCCAGTCCCGGGGCATTCCCATCCACTACGTCCCCGACGACGCAGGTTACCGTCTCATCGAGCTGCCCCCGGAGCTAGCGAGCCTACTCGAGTCCGAGCAAGCACCCGTGTTTGTCTCCCTCCGCCCTCTGCAACCAGCGTCTCGCCGTCCAAACTAACTCTGGCTTGCCAGTCTCACCCTCGAGTCATCCGATACCTCAGCCCTCCTCAAAACACCAGACAAAACTTACGCGCTCCGCCAGAAGAATACGTCCAACGCTCTCATGCTCCTGACACCCCACCAAAACCCAGACACTCCCGACCAAGGAATTGCCATCATCGCCACCATCCGCGAAACTGTCGAGCTCGAAGCCGTGCCAGACAAGGCTGCCGCAACTGCTGGGAACACCGCAAAGAGTACAGGAAGCAAAGGCAAATGGCATGAGCGTTTTGGAAGAAATCGATAGCTTCGCAATACCCTTCATCATCCATGTCTTGGGTTTCATTTAACCCATTTGCACGCTATTTTTGGCTTCAATGTAAGCATATATGACAGCATGGCGTTGGGGAAATCATTATGAATGAACAGGCCAAAGGTCTGACAGAACCAAGAAAATAAAAACAATAAATAATACCGACACTTCTCAAAATAAATTTAGGTAATAAATATGGGCTTAATCATTGTTTTATTTTACTTAGTTATCATAGTTAGTGCGGTATTAGATTATTATACCCAGACGGCACGTTACGGGTGTTGTCAAACTTGCATATCATTATATGAAATGCCGTCGCTCTTGCAAAAGCACAAAAACACAAAATCCTGCCTAATTATGCCAGGGAACTCATACAAAGTCGTGTCGTGACCACAACGCCAGCGCTCAAATATCCGTTCTCCTTTAATTCCCATCCAGCGCCCAGTTTACTAATTGTCCATCGCTTCACAGTCCCATACAACACAGAAATTGAATCAAAATTATTATGCGCCTTGGCCCTCCATCCCTCTTTTCAAATCATCCTTATCTATGCCCCTTTGTTCGGGGTTCGCATCCTATTGCGGCTGTGCAGGTGCTTGTCTCACAGCTCCGTAGCGAACTCTGAACGTTGCTTCTCGATGTGCATGTCTTCTCTCCTGGCGGTTTGGGTGAGCTTCACTACCTTGGTTCCTAACCGCCAGGTCGTTGTTCACCGGCTGTGCAGGCTGCATCTGCCTTAGGTCTCGCGGTGGGTGTTGTTGGTGACCCCGACCAAGAGGTCCTGGGCTGTTGCTGACAATGCTGCGTCCGAAATCCAAACCCTGCATCGGCCCAAAGCCTAGATTCATCTCTTGGAGTTGGTTGAGCCAGTTGAGGGATCGATGGTCCGCGATTCGTGGTTGCCCCGGCTGGACATTTATGACAGACGGCGCAACATTCCTCTTCTTTGAATTGACATCATGGGGCTGTGGCTGGCGGTTATTATTTTCCGCCCTGCTATGGTGTTGCTTCTGCTGCTGATTCCTATAATGATACTGGTTATATTGGTGATGTTGGTGATTCTTTGGCCCATGTTGCTGTTTTGCCTGCTTTGTCTGTTTTTGCACTTGCGAATGGCTCGCCCTTCCGGCCCGTTGCTGTTGCGCATGGTGCCATTGCTGCCGTGGTTGACCTTGCAAAGCAAGCGGGTCTTGTACCTGCCGTGATTGGTATTGTGGAATATTGTGAAGAGGTTGGTGATAGGTCTGCTGTTGAGCTTGCTGTTGAACCAGCTGCTGAGCTTGCTCCTGCAAAGCTTGTTGCTGTTGGGCTTGCTGATAGGCCTGTTGGGCTTGAAACTGGGCTATTTGCTGCTGTCGCATCAACAACTGGTGTTGCACCATTTGATCCCTCCTGGCTTGATCCTGCTGCTGTGCCCTCTGCTGCATCATTTGCTCGAAATTGTTTTGTATTTGTAACAACTCGGCCTGGATTTGCGCCTGTGCCTGAGCCTCAGCGTCCTCGTGGGCTCTCGCCTGCCTGCGAAGCTCAGCTTGCAAGTGGACGTTAGGTACATTATTCGGGCCTCCTCTATCTCTTTGCAACTGTGCTTGGTTGACAAGGTTTTCGGGGGCAGGGCCGTCAGGGTTGTACGCTCTAGGCAGTGCCAACTGCCCCGGATGGATGACCGGGCCTGGTCGGATGGGGTGAACCATAGGGGGCGCAGGAAAAGGAATGCCACCAGCTTCTGCATCGACACGTCTGCCTCCTAAATAAAGCTGCCCTTGGTTAGCAAATGGGTCATTGTTCTGTCGTCGCTTATCATCCTCGACGACCTTGTCTGACATCCTGATTTCGAGCACTTCTGGATCCAGCTCCGGATGCTGCTCGGCCACCCGTTTTTTGACCTCTGCTTCAGCCCTTTGGACATCTTCTTCGTGTCTCGTCTCTGTCACATCGAACAAGGGACAGTTTCCAGATTTCCCACCCCGTCTAGGATCATTAAAATGCGAGTAGTCACAAGACTTAGAACACACATAGCACTGGATATTCCTACATCCTGAAAGGGTGCACGTCATCTTGTTGCAACCAGATTCCTTTATAAATGGGGTATTGCCTATTAATATGTCAATATTACAGTCCTCTAAAGTCATAAAGTTCAACTCACATTTATTGCACTTGCGAACCAGAGCGGCAGTCATGGCCTCTTCAATCTCGCGTCGGGCTTGGACTCCATTTTGGCGAACCGCCTCCTCACATGTCAGAGGAATGTGCGTCTCAATTCCACAGAGACGGCAGCTAATGATCTTGCAATCAGGATTTTGACAGCGAAATTCACGATCGATTTCGACCGGTGGACACTCGGCAGCATAGGGGCAGAATGGGCATCTGGCCAGGTTCTCTATGCCAGCAAGACGCAAGGCATCCTCTTGCTCAATACGTTCCAGCGCCTTTGTGAGTTTGTCATCAAGAAATTTTTCTCTCTCGGCCCGAGAAAAGCCAGCGTCGCAGCTATCCATGGACATGCACGACAATTCGTGTTTAGACAATCCAACCAAGGTCTCTGCATTTCGGCGGGCGCAATCGTAACAAAACTCCTACAAATGATTTAGCCCACGATTCGGCACAGCAATATGTAGATGACTTACATGGAATACCTCCGCATCACAACGCACGAGGCGGTTGGGGGGCTGCTCCGCGAAACAACACTCGCACTCTATTAGATCGCCCCGTGCCTTTGCTTCATCAAAGTTCCGCTGTTCGGCTTCTCTCAATTCGGTCTCTTTATTCTTTTTGTTATCAATCGAGTCTCGGATCAATCGCATGGCACGGAACTCCTGTAGGATCTCCTTCTCGACCTCGTCTTGGCAGTTTTGAATGGTAGCTTCAATATTCTCCGGTGAGTATTCTGGATGCTGTGCAGAAGGTCGTGTTTTCATCATTTTGAAATGCGTATCGTCTTGCGAATCTTCATTGACAATCTTAGTCAAGGCCAGGTAGGTCGGGGCGAGATTCTGGCGGTTTTCTAATAAAAGCTTTTGTACGTCGGCGGACCTGACAAGCGGGAAATCCCCAGTGATTAGTTTTTTCCTAAGCTTGTCAGCACTCGCGAAGGTTCCAGGTGAGCCACATCTAGCCCCTTCTGAGGACAAGAAGCCTCGAGAGTGCAGCGCACAACTCACGAAATGCATATGCCACCCCAGGCTCGAACTCAAAAAGGGTGAAAGGATGAGGAAGACTCACATGGTTTTGACATGCCGTGGAGATGTTCCAGGTCGATCTGGGTTGCAATATTTACGCTTCGCTTGGGATATCTCATCGTCGCTTTCCTCATCACGCTTTCTTTTAATAGAGGTCCGAGGACGCCTAGCGTATGATGCGCCATCCTCTTCCAGATCAATTATGTGATTGATTACAGCCTCGGTATCATAGGACAAGGGGGATGCGGTCACCACGAGGTATTCGGGGCAAATGTCTGGGAATAGTGCTGTGACAGCTTGGATGCAGTCGTCTCTCGTGGCCGGGTCAGGCGTCTTCTCCTTGGACTCCATGATTAATTTCTTCGCTTGCCAATCTATTGGCAAACAACGCTCTTGCTATCACAGACAAGGCGTCTGTGAGGTCGATGGACGGAATCGATATGTTCAGCTGACTGTTGGTTTTGGGAGTCTTGTTACTGTATCTGTGCTGGAACTTGTCAGAAAAGATTTAGGATGTAAAACCCGCCTTCGTAACCCTTTATTCCCCCGTGGCCAAGACGGCAAAGACTAGGAAAGTCCCCACTGCGCATCCTGATTCAAGGTGTGTGTGAACAGGTCAGGGGGGCTCAGTCATAACTAGATGAACAATGAAAACAGGCAGGGTAGAAAAGGAAGGAGGCCATTGTTGTCTGGCGGATTGACAGTCTGGGTGAATAATAAGCTGGGGCGGGCCAACACAGGCTGCCAGGTGGCAGAAGGCACCCGGAATAGCCTGGCCGACTGCCTGTGGACAGTGGGCCGTGGACAGTCTCGCCGGCCGTCATTCACTCGGACAAGGGCCGGGGTTATCCTGTGCGGTTCAGGCAGGCACAATACCCAACCCTGATCTATCTCCACAGACAATGGTAATAACAACAAGATGCGTGCCGACTCCGTGACTCCGTGATGCATAAGAGATGACCCACTTACATGCAAATATCGTAGCACTTGAGGGATGGGATGAATGAGGGCTTCCCTACACAACAATATTTCGGCGGTGGGTGTAATAGATGCTCGACGCTTGTTCTTCGCCAGTTGGGTTCATAAATGTGTAGGACGCTGTGTCTTGGCTTCGTCTTAGGTGAGGATTGTTGTCGGTGTTAATGTCGTTGTTGGAGCAAGAAGGAGCAGAGCCTTTTTAAGCAAACAAGACCTGTCCTGTCTTGCCGTGCCTCGCTAGCATCACCTCCATGTCTTGACCTTCCTTGCCTACCTTAGGTTTTTCACCGACCAATCTTCTAACTCAGATGCCCTGACTTGCTTTAGCTGAGTAAACCAAAACTTTTACCAGGCACTAAAGTAGGATCAAATGGCTGTCGACGTACTGCACGGCGACCAAGACATTACAATATGACGGACAACTGACGCGCCTCCGGGCAACTTGTCAAGCCTCGGTCCGTAGTCTGCGGCCTCGGTCTGTCAACCTGAAGCGATTCTACTCGTCTGTCTGCCGCCCGGGCGTACGATCCGGGATGGATCCGAAAAGGACTGCGGTTGAGACCGGACTGTTTAATTTTTCTGGAGGGTTTTTTTTTTTCTGCCCAATGGCCCTCGTTCTAGCCGTTGCGGAGTGATCCTTGAGATCTGTATGCCTCTGAGAGCTAGGAGGGGGGGGTGTGCGAGTTAGTGTCGAGGCGAAAGAGGCGTGTGCGTGCGCCCGCGTGGTCTGGTGTCGTATGTTACGATACAGCAGAGGCCTGAAGCAGTAATGGCTTACAGGAGGCTTGAGCCACAGGAAAAAGAAGAGACAGAAGATCCCGGGGAGTGTGAATGTCATCAAAAAGCACATACAGGGGTCAAGGGACGATGATAACGATGAAGAATGAGCGGGCCGCTCAGGTTGATTTGACTTGATGCAAGACGGCGGCGCCTCTTGGAGGAGGGGCGTGTCAGACCTCACGCCCAAGCCGCGCGGGCGCGGCTGATGCTTGGGGGACTGTTGCTGCAAATGCGCCGGCGAGGGGAGCGGAACCGACTGAGGCTGCCGGAGTCACGAGTCGACTTAGAAATGATCGCCGAGGACGGGCAAGGAGAGCAAAATCAGGCGTCGGATGGTGGAGGAGACGAGAAATGAAAGGTGGTTATACACGGCTGTTTTTGCCTTTTTTTTCCTCTGTCCCTGTTTGCGCGGAGCTCGGCCTAAGTTTCCATCGTTGCACCCAGACTATATCACAAGGTCAAAACTCCTTCCATGCCACACTGCGGGGTGCCGTTTTTGGAGACGCTGCCATGCCGTGGACAGGCCTGGCAGAGGCTGGAGGGGTAGTATTCCGGAGATATGAATGGCCAGCGCCAGCGGTTGTCACCAGTGTCTGCCACATGTTTGTCATTCTCCCACACGCTGGCATCTAGGTCGCAAAAGGCAGGAGAGCTGATGTGGGGTAGGGGGGTAGGGGGGTAGGGGTTCGCTTCCCACGGCAAGCCTGAATGGAAAGAAGAAATAATAAAAATATAATCCTAAAAATAAATATGAAAAGGAAGCCAGCTATGAAGTACTCCAGCCAGGTGCCCCCATTCCCATTGACTTTCTCTCAGCTCTCCGCTCCCAAGTTCCAGGCCCAGAACCCAGTCGGTGCCGACACCCACTACCTAAAAAGGCAAACGAAGTCTTGGCTGAGAGCATAAATGTCCAGCTATTAGCCCATGGTGCAGCTCGCCCATCACTGGTTTGCCCACACAATAGTCTGGCCGCGGGTCGGTCCACTCGCCCACTAACACACACCACCAGCACACCATGCCCCGAGCACCACGCCCTCTCAGCCAGCGCCATGGAATCATCAAACCGCTAGCCGTTCTTCAAGCTAACTAGCTCTACCATCACGATGGAATTGCTTCATGTTTTACCCAGTGCAGCACCATAGTCTTACAAACACACGGACGGTGTGCTTGGATGTGTCCCGTCAGAATCCCATGGTTGCAAACACCGGCAAATGTCGTCTCCTGCATAGACAATACGGCCACGCATGGCCGCCACCAACACCCAACACAACCCAGACACTACCAAAAAAAGCAAGCACCGGCGCCAGGTAGGCGGTTCCCATGCGGATCCGGCTGCTCCCCATTCCGCCGACCCCCCCGGTGTGCCTCCCGACCCGCGCCCCGGCCAATCCCCATCGTGCCCCAGCCAGGACCCGAACGCCCTCCGGCTCGGCTTCACCGGGGGGGGGGCAGGGCTTCCTCCTCTGCTCGCCCAACCAAGACCTGGAGAGACAATCACTACACCGTATAACCCTTCTTCCTCTCCTTGTCCGCTCAGACCTCGACGTTGCAGTCGGTCTATCTGCCTGCATTCTTATTTTTTTAACCTACGTCGCTAGCCTATGCTGTCTAGTGAAGGCCCCGATCTCATTATCCTATGCTAAACGACGCGGCACTGGACGCATACGTTGGCACTATGAGTCAAAATACAGGCAGGCCGTTAGCATGAGACACCTTTTTTTTTACTACATCTGCCACCGTTGCCACGCTGACTTTTCAAAACTGACTCTTCCCTACAAATTCTTCCGGGTCGAGGCTTATGGAAGCAGTATAAGCTTGATACGCCAATGCTTTGCATGATATCGGTCCTTCTTAGTCCAACAAGACTCAATAGCGATGTCAGCCATTGTTCCCAATTACTTAGAAATCGTAAAACTACATCGGGCCGTCGATCCAAATGCCACTTTAGCATGATTCTAGACCTATCCGTCCTCGTCCGATCCGGTGTCAAAGTCCGGCATCGCGTCATCCTCGTCATCTTGCTCCCCTACATTCTTTACCACTCTAGTACTCCTTGTTGACCGACGCGTCGCTGTATTCCCCCCTTTTTGTGATCTCCCTGTACTGCTAGGCGCGCTCGCATCCGCCTGTGCAGTTCCCACCCCCACTTCCACACCTCGGACCCCCGCCGTTTCCTTTGTAACCTGCCCCCCAGTGTGGTCCTCCATTAAGAGTCCGTCTTCTCCATCGTCTTCATCATCCTCATCGATTGCGGGAAAGAAACTGGATTTTTGATGCATAGGCTGTTCGGCTTCTTCTTCTTCTTCTTCTTCTTCTTCTTCTTCATACCCTTCTGGTAGAAATCCTCCGGCTGTGTCTTCATCGTGGCCCTTAGGTTCTTTATCAGCCAGCAATGAGTTTCGGTTATGTCCAAAAACCGAAATCTGGTCATTAATTTCCCCGTACTCCTGACGGATACGTTCCGCAATCCGCATCCCCATGAGGAATCTCCTCCATTGGGCCAGCGCCGCCTTTCGACGTTTCTCATCCTCCTTTCGGATCCGCTCCGCTTCGTCCTTCTCGAGTTCTTCCATAACTCTATCGTAATTCTCTTCGGCAATAATAACCCCCTGAATCACAGGGACCGCCATTCGATGACCAAACTCAAAGTCAACCACGGCTTCGGCGTAGTCAATCTGTAATCTCTTGCAGACACGCATTGCACCACGATAAGGGACATGGGTGGCACCCTCCGGGCACATATGTTTTGCAAAAAGGTCAATGTTCCTAGCCCGCGTTAGCGCATTCAACATAACAGCCCAAAATCTGGGGGCAATACCCGTATTCATTTTTGGGGATAATACCATCTTTGATGGGCGGGGGAATTATCCAATCTGTTTGCTCGAAGCCAAACAGCCCTTGTAGCACCTTCTCTCCCGTCGCTGCCTCTGCCTCCATAATCTCTCGTTTTCGGTTCAACGTGGCCGCCCGATATGGTACCCTCTTCAGAGGCTCTTCCCCGTCCATTGGCGCCCTCCCCTGCTTATGCCATGTCTCGGCACTCTTCACTTGCACAACGTCAGTGCGTAGGAAGACATCTTCCTCCTGTACTTTACCCCCCTTAGCCTTATTTTTGAACACCTTACCGGGCACTGCACCGGGCTTCAGAGCCTCTTCTCTCTTCAGATGCCGCTCAAGGACAAACTCCTTAGATTGCTTGTAGTATTGCAACGTCTCCTGACCTTCTTTGATTTCTTTCTTTTCTGGCTGTGCCGGTTTCAGATCAGTAGCATTTTCCATGTCATCCGTCTCTGTGATTGGATTTTTCCTTGTACCTCGTTGGTATCCGGAAGTTGCCGTCTTGAACCAGTCGAATTGCTCATACCGTTTCACTTTCCCATGTCGGTTGTAAACCGGGACCTTTTCCGGCACCATCCTAGCCCCCTTAGTTCGCCCAGGCAGCATGTTTCGCTTTAGATACCTTATGGTCACATCCTTTGCGGTTCCGTCCTGGGAATACCCCATGATGTATGCCATAATTTGTCGTGCTTTCTCCGCCTTTCCCCCACGCGGCTCCAAACATTCAATCAGATCCCGATTCGTCCCCACCACACCCTTGACCAAGACTTCGACGGGCAGATACTTCTTTGTGACTGGTGATAACACCTCGGTCCAATAATGAGGAAATTCCAAATCCTCGTCGTACTTTTTGGTGGGAATCGCGCTACTCCTAGAGGTGACCTCCAGTTCCACAGCCGATTCATCGTCGGTATCCTTGTATTCCAACTCCAATTCGTCCGAGTCGCTGATGATGACATTTTGGCCTTCCTTCTTGGCCCTTGCGGGTCTTTTATTCCGAGGTGCCTTCTTGCTAGATGGTCTCACTTTCTCACTCTCAAGCTTTTTAGTGGATTTCTTCTCCTTGCTCACCCGCGGTTGCGAATGATCATCCACTGCGGCCTCTTCCTTTTCAGGCTCGGCGTCCTCAAGCTTGTTCCAACCAAAGCCCAGGGTCTGGAGGCTTGAAACCATTCTCGCCTCCAATCCCAGCCCCCTCAGCAAAGCTGTAAAAAGCTGGGCGCCAACGTCCCGGCTTCCCTCGCAATCACGAGCACACTGGCGGAATTCTTCCAACCCTGCGATTCGTTCGCCAAATCTCTCAGGGTCATGGTCCTCGGCCTTGTATGCTTTGGTAATCCGGTCAAGCCTTTCAAGGGACATGTACCCCCATTTCCGTAGACCTGGGCGAGTGACCCGAAATCTTTGCTTCCACCAAGACAACAGTGTCTTCATGAGGCGGAACAGTGGGTCGCCATGGCTCATGTCCATAGCACCCTCTTCAAGTCTCTCTGCTGCCTCTCCCCAATCCCGAGACTTGCTATTGGATGGCTTCTTTCCTTTGCCTTTTTTGTTGAAAGTCGTCTTCCTGGTGGGCTCCTTGATGAGACCACTATTCCGTCTCCAGCGGTCAACTTCATCCCATAACCTTGGTGGAAGGTGAGAAATCATTGTCGCCTTTACTTCGGTATCGCAGAGCCATGAATTCCGTATAGCGTTGTGCCACAGGAGGAGTAAAGTATGGACGCAATGTGTAGCGTTGCGAACTTGTCGCTCACGTTTGGAGGGTCCTTTTTTACCAAATGCGTTGGTGAGAGAAATTCGAGTGTCCTTGATGAGCGTCAACTCCAAATCCCCAGTTGGAACCGGTGCATCCGGCGTGGACGCAGCGGGCACTTGAACATCTTCAAATTCAATATCTTCGTCGTCACTAGACTCTTGTTCTTTTTTCTGTTTTGCTGGTATAACGTCCTCGAACTCCTCAGCAGAAAGTGATGTTAAGGAACTTCCGTCGTTGTCGTCGTCATCGAGACCCTGAAGAACCGAGTTGGGATTCTTCGAGGACTGGGGCGTCGCAGCCGCATCCAGATCATCATACAGGGTTGCCTTGCGTGCTGTCGTGCCGACCTTGCGCTTCACAAATTTAGCTGGCCTTGTTTCGCCTGGGGGCGGCGACTTGCCCAGTCGCTTACGCGGCACAATGGGAGGCATTATATGCCCCAAACTTGACAAGCTGCACTCTCACACGCATTTTTGGCGTTGGAGATGTAGCATACTGTCGTCATGAAGGCAAGACAACGCGAGTTAACGCGAAGGCACGTGACCTTTTTTAAATTAGGTGCATCAATCTCAGCGATCATTATTCATTTACGCGAGCAAGCGCTTAGTGGGCTGTGGCCCGTGCCAGTCCCTACTCAAACGCATTGAAAAGACATGCAGACGATACCAATCCCTTCAATTCCTCACGATTCAGAAATAACCAAAAGAAATAGGATAAACTTATCATTGTGAGTTTTGGTTTGGGTTTATTTTAAGTAGTTGTTTTCGTCCAGCCACCTACATATTCTCATTGATTTGGATTTAGGTGTACCTTGTTTTCCTTAACATGTCCATCTTATAATTACACCGTACTGATCAACAATCATTCCAGTTACTAAATTCTTGAAAATTGTATTGAAAATTGTATGTCATCCTCGCTGGCCATCATTAAACTACTTGCGTAAATGCCGCATGTACCAAATAGCCCTCTCCCCAACGCCAAACAATGTATCCCCTGCTCCGTGACTCGCCCTAAGCTTCAATCAAATCTGGCGGGGGTCCAACGCCTCTGAGCAACACGACAGTATTCCCACTCTGCAACGCCGTCCCGACCTTTTCGTTAAATTCCAAAAGCCTCCCGCCTTCCACATGAAACACTCGGAGCTTGTCCTGCTCGCTCATACTCTGGTTGTTGATGTTCTGCACCTGCAGGCTCCTCGCTGCAGCGTCCAGCACGCGGCCAATCACCCAATCTTGAGAGTAAAAGAACTCTCCCTTGGGAAACTTTGCCTTTGCGGTCTCCGCCTCCGCCTCCACGTATATGTAGACTCTCTTCTCTGGTGGCACCTTGGCGTCGCCTTTGGCTGACTTCTTGAGGTTGTTCACAGCAACCAGCCGAGCTGATGCAGACGAAGGTTTTGGTTTTGGCAGTACTCGGCCGGCCTGCTCCTTCTTGGCCGCACCCCATGCACGCAGTTTGTCAAATGCGGACTTGGTCGACTGGCCGATATCAAACTGTCCCGGGCGTGCTCCTATAGGCACCAGGTTTTTGCAATCGTGATCCTCCTTTAGTCGATGCTTCAAGCAATAATCTCGGTTGCAGTTTTGACAGTGCACTCCCGGCGTCAATGAAGTTCCTACAACTGTTTTGCAGGCTGGCGATGCGCAGGGCTTCTGCGACACCTTGTCACGGAGCACCTTGTCTTGGCCGATGGAGGGCTGCGCGAGCTGCGCCAGTCGCTTTCGCTCGGCCCATGCTCCTGCATCTGTGCATTTGTGTGCCGTCTCTGATCGGTGATCGAGGCAGAAGGTATTTCGGCATGACTGGCAGAAAAAGGGCAGGAAATCAAGCTGATTACAGTAGGTATATTCGCAGTGCTTGCCGATCAGTGTGGCGTCCTCTTTGTTGTCCATTTCAATATAGCTCGTATCTTGAGCGTCGTTTTTCGATGATGACGCCATGGTTAGATGTTTGGTCGTGTTTTATTCTCGAGAAGTCGGTTGTGCGATTGCAGGCAGAGGACAGTCGTAAGTGATTGCGATGGATGCAGGTTGCCTTGCGGGCGGCGAGGAATCGTCTGGAAGTGTCCGTGCCTGACCAAGCCGGGACGGAGTAGCCGATGAGGCTCGGCGCTCGCCACAAAATAGCAGAGTGCCCACGGGGAAGGGCAAGTCGCTTGTGAGACGCTGATGAATTCTAAAGGAATGGGCCAAGCCAAAAAATGAGAATGTTAGGGGAAAAATGTACCCATGAAAGCAATATCACATGGAGCTGCGCACCGCCATCGCGGGGTTGTCCTCAACCCCACAGTCAGAGCCGAGCTGAGGCCAAGCTCATACCTGGTACTGCATGCCACCTCAACCAGTTTGAAATTGTGCAACCACATTCATTTCGTACCGCTAATTTACGCATTGTAATACAGTTTTTTCTCAAGAGTTGAGCGCCTTCTATGTATCCTGAACGCCGGTTCTGGTATCTCTTACAGTTCCTTCTGCTTGCCGACTGGTGCATGTGCCACAAATTCCTTGCCCCCGTACGCCTCAAATCCGTTGTGAAATACCCACTCGACAGCATGTTCGACGGGCTCATCAAACATAGCCGGCAGAAACGGAATCACGGACAAGCCCAGTCCAACGGGTGCCCAGGTTCGGATGGCCTTGTTCTTCATGTCCTTCATTGCTTTGCCAGCGTACTTCACCACGGTGTGGATTGTAAAGGCCGGCAAGCCCATACTCGCAATGCTCTGGAAGATTGCGCGCTGGACCATGACAGTGCGGTAATCCTCCAATGGGGAGACGACGCCGGGCTTCGCGCCAGGAATCGGAGTAGCGGGGATTCCAGTCATCTTTTCTTGCTGAGCCGTCAGCTGTAGCTGAGGGTTGACAACACGCTGGTTGCGCAAGTAAGACTTGTATCCTTCGTACGAAACATCGCCGAAGAGGTAAACCCACGAGACACCGTATGCTGCGCGAACCAAGTTTGGATGGGCTACCGGTCGGAATGATTCTCCCACTTCGCTCGAGTACGCTATGTACCTGTGTGCAGAGAGAAGAAGGGTGCGAATTCGTGATCCGTAGGCGGCATAACGAAGGCTGGTGTCTGTCGTGGAAAGGCCGCTGTGAGGCATTGGTTAGCGAGGGTCACTGGACAGGATTACATACATAGTACTTACTGACTCTCCTCGAAAGCGCCCCCATCTAGAGCAGTAGCCTTGGGAAGTTCCTGTGCCACAGGCTCCTTCCGTTGCTCCTGCTTGGGCTCCTGGGATTTTCCCCACCAAGGCATCGCAAAGTATGATGTCGGATAGTTTGGACTAAACTTGGTTTTCCACAATGTCCAATACAGCCAAAAGGAACCAGGACTTTTTCAGGCTCCGCCGCTCCCACTCTGCATCTGTGACGTCGCCCACCCACCTCCGGGGCTTTCCGGCCATGTGCTGTCCCCGGAGTATAGCCGCGGCCATCCAAGCGCTTTTCGCCTGTAATTCCAGGCAAAACGCCTCTGAATTTCAGAGCTCGGCAAAGTATCTCATCCACGCTGCGTCGACAACTATCAATTGCTCCCCGTCCACGAATCCAATCCGCCCACTCTCGGTCTCTCCACATATTCACAATGGCTGGTGTTGCTACTTACAAGATTGCCGGTCAGCAGGTCGGCGGCCACTACGTGAGTAGCTCTCAATTGCCGACGCCGCATCAAGGGCAATCCACGTACTAACCCGAGCAAAACAGATCGCCATCGGCTGGTTGGTCGCCATGTTTGGCGGTATCAAGTACGCCACCTCCGGCGGCTCCTCCAAGCCCAACATTACCGCTGCTCCTCCTATCAACGCCTCCAGTTCTGACGAGGCCGACTTCATCAAGTGCGCGAATTCGACCCTCTTGTCAGTTATTAGCCGGCTAATTGATTATCTAGGAACTTCCTTGACCAGCAGGACAAGAAGAACTAAGTGGTGGGACCGAAAAGAGCAACTGTATAATCTCGCGGACGCGGTGTATGTTTATCAATCATGGAAACATAGCTATCCATCGATTCTGATAGCCGAATTCAATACCATCAGAAAGCTGGGTTTGCGATCGTGGCATCTATCTCACAAGCGCACTCATTTCTTTTTTCTACTCGTGACATCTACATCCCTGATTATCTTATTGCTGGTGCAATTGGGTTTCCCATCGCATTTGTTTCGCAATGTTGCGATTGCAGTTCTGAACATCTGTATTTCGGAGCAATCCAGCCAAAACACCATGACACCCACCCACCCGCTTCATCCCAAAATATAGCCTTAATGGCCATACAGCATGTATGTAACAACCGTTGAAAATTAAGTATACAAATCGCAAAACAATAGAGCAAATACCAAGAGCCCGGCCGATCATTATCCAGCCTACAATCGCTCAACATTTCAACTAACCATTGTTCATTGGTACAATCAATCAATTTGACCCATCAGAACTAATCATAGCCCTAGCGAAAGGGCGATGATTAATATCCAATGAGGTGAACTCAGAAAATCCCATTCACCTGTACACGAATTTCAGATGTCCTAGCTAGTTCTGGATATTTCCCCATCAAATTTGAAGGATCTATGAGAACTTGTTGGGTAAAGCGACATGCCAAAATTCTACCAACGCCACAAAATAAAACAATAAACAATGCCCTAAGCTTGGTATAATAATAAGAGTCGGCATAAAAACGCCTAAGTATTATTCATCTTATTCTGTTTGTTACTTTATTTCTTACAATTGGGCGGGGTATTAGGCTAAATCCATGTGGCATATTGAGAAGTATTAGATGTGTGGCAGTTGAGCAAAATGCCTGGTTGGCCATGACGTTACCCTGCAGCATCAACTGCCCCGTCTGCTTATGTTGCGTACAATCAACGGTTAATTAGTACTCCAAGTGCTGAATTGATAATTTCTATGTTGTATGTTAACTATCGGGATTTACTTATCTTGTAAATGATAAACATCTCTTCATTGCCACAATCATTTCACTAACCAGTTCAACACCAACACTCGACAGGACGTTACGGAGCAAAAGGTTTATTATATACACAAAAAAAAAAAACCCTATCGAATAAATATGCGACAGTGAGCCTCCCCCAAACCAATATATATACAATGCGCTCAAAATCACCAAAGACGTATTGTTAAATGGCTTGACGGCCGGAATATCACACACCCTTCTTGTCGCCCTTGGCGCCAAATATGGCCTTTTTCATGTCCGGAAGTCCCATTAACCGCAAAAGCATGTCCTAAGGAAAATTTAGAACTCGAACACAATCAGGTGACCAGAATACTTACAATGGCAGTGTTCCAGAGGCACTTGGAAAAGAACCAGGCTGCATATGACCCATAGCCTGAGTATTGACATGATGTGGAAAATCTACTCAATGCATTGTCGATGACCTCCTTAGCGTACTCCCTGGGCGGTGCTAAAATAGGTGAGAAAGTGCTCATTTTGGTGACTGGGTAACTTACTCTGTTGCAGGGTTTCTTGGGCCTGCCCATTCATCCATGGCCCCAGAAGTTCTCGGCCTGGAGAGTAAATTGAATCTTCCGGAACGTAAAATTCTCCAGCATGAGAAAAAAAGTCGGTTTTGATACCTCCAGTGACGACCTAGTTTCTGTCAGGAGGCGAAAAGGGAGGTGCTGTACAACAGTGCTACTTACATGTATAACTTTGACATCAAATGGTGCCATTTCCACGCGCATCTGTGTAGAGAGGTGCTCCAATGCCGCTTTACTGATATTATAGATGCCATTGAAGGGGATGGGAACTTTTGCGACTACAGACCCAATATTGATGATAGTGCCCTTGGCAGCGATCAGCATGGGGCTAAAGACCTGGGTAACCTCCAACACACCCCATATATTGACATCAAACACTGCTCTGGCTGCGGAAAGATCAGCGTCAAGCAGTGCTGCCTTGTCCCCTATATAGAGTCAATATGGGAGCCCAATTTATGCCACGGAGACGGAGCGCACCAATGCCCGAGTTGTTCACGAGAATATCGAGCTTGCCTCCAGTGAGGGCATTGACCTCTGACGCAGCTCTTTTTATCGACTCGGAATCTGTCACTTCCAGCAGAACAATATCGAGCCCCATATCCTTGAGGTGCTGAACCCTTGACGGTGTCCTGGTCGTGGCAAAAACACGAAACCCTCTTCGATGCAGCTCTTGGGCAAGATAGTCACCGAGGCCACCCTTGCTAGTGCCAGTAACCAGTGCCGTCTTTTGATAAGTCATGGTTGATGAAATACGCAGCCTTACTCTAAAGTCAGAGGAGTCGCCACTAGATGCTACGGCGCCGAACCTTTAGGAATTGAGCAAAGATAGGACATGGAAACACGAGGAAAATTATCAGTTCATGTGTGAAATGCACAGTCCTTCCTTTAGGAGCGAGCCGGGGAACCAATGCCCTGAGCCCGCTTTGGGCTAGGAACCGTACGTCCGTATGCCAACGAACTTGCTACAGACTAGAGCCATTTCCGGCACATCAATGGTAGTTTTCTATAAGAGTTCCACCGGTTGGGTCACACTGGAGCTGTGTGGCCAGGGGGTCAAACCCGTCTGGATGAGGGCGTTTTGGGAGACGGGAGGCACTACGAAACCCCTTGGCTAGGCAAGGGCAAGGAAAGCGTTACATCGGTTAAGTTGGATGAATTGGCGGAGCGAGCCCACTTAGGAAGGGAGGAATTACCCCGGAGGATGCGTCAAGGGTGCCGTTGCATTCGGGATGGTCAAATTGTTGTGCCGCGAAAAATAACGTCAATCAGGGCGGGCTCCTACAAATATAATGCACGGACAAATTCTTGTGGTGAACCAACAAATTTTGAGCGAAACTCGTGGCGATGAGCTTGACACGAATGAGTTTTTCATAGGCCAAGTGGGCAAAGGAGCTTAGTCTTGGCGCATACTGCCGCTTACGTAGTTATTGGATGCCGGCTGGTGTGCAACCTGCAGGGGAAAAAAGAAAATTGTACTCCATAAGTGAATAAATCGCGGTTGTCGAAAGCGCATATCTGAGGTTTGTTCCCAATGTCGGGCAAGATATAGGCGAGCCCCTGCTCTTGGCTCCTGTAGTACCGTTTATAATAGATAGAACATTGGATTATTCATGAAGAAGCAAAAACTTGAATATTTATTCCCTTTGGTTGCCGATGGGTGTTCCGCACTGCAACTATTTCGGCATGCAATCTGGGCTCTAATATCGGTGCTTATGTAACGTGTCTCGATTGCAGTAAACGTATTGATGCGCCCGGATATGAGCATCACGTGATGCCAAGTGGCCCGGAACACCGCTTTATCCTCCCCCGTCATCGAATTTCCTTCGCAAAAACCATCATCTATCTCCCTTAATCGAAAACATCCCACACCACCCTCGCACGCCCCTTCGGATACAACGATAGCCATCTGCTATCCCACCCATCTCCCCCAAAATCCCGAACCCACACCTTAAGGAGATAGCCGTCCTGGGCATGTCGGCTGCCACTACCGACCCGGCCCTTGTCGCCGCTCCGGCCCCAGACTTATCCCCCGTTGCCGCCGCCGCTGCCGCCCAAGTAGACCACGTCTCACCCATAGCGCCCATTGGCTCGCCGGCGCCAAAGGAGCGGCATTCGCTCACTCTTGACCAGCGCCGTGCGCTTCGGCGATGGGCCAATGGCCAGACTGTCCGGCCATCTCATAAAGCCTGCATTGACTGGTTCTACTCCCAGTATGGTCAGCAGATCAGCCAGTCTACCGTGTCTCACTCATTATCACCCAAGTACTCACGCCTGGATGGCGATAACCCCCAACTCTCTGGCTCTCGCCTCCGTTTCGGCAACTGGCCAGACGTAGAGAAGCTGGTCCTTCTCTGGTACCAGCAAGTGCAGGCCTCTGGACGCCAGCCTACTAATGAGGAGCTCGGAGAAAAGGCCAAGTCCATATTCAACCAGCTGCCGCGGTACAAGGACGAGAACCCTCCTGAATTCTCTCCTGGTTGGATTCACAGATTCAAGAAGCGATATGGTCTTTTGGTCCGAAGACAGCGCCGCCATGGCGACGGAGTCATGAACCCTGCTGAGGATATCAACTACCTGGCTGACTGTGTTCCCCGCTTCATGAGCATTGCGGCTGATACCAGCCCTGCTGCTATCAAGGAAGAGGTCATTCGCGTGGTTGGCGTTGAAGCTAGCCTTCAAATATGCGCCTTGGTACGAGATGAGATTGTTCGTCGAATTCATCAACCACAGCAGGCCCCTCCCCCAACAATGATGACAAGCGAGCCGCCGCTCCCACCTCCTCAGCCGGACCAGCCCATGTACGCTGACGATGACCCGGAAGTGGTTTTGCAAAATGCTCTTCGTCAGCTTCAGCAAGAGGAGCAAGCCGCCGAAGAACAAGCTGCAGCCGTACGCGAGGAGCGCGATCGCGCTGAGAGAGCTGGCCTTCCAATAACAAGTATTATGACGACTCCTGGAGGACGTGCCTCCTCTGTCACACGATATACTGGAACACCTGGGCAGGAGATTGCCCCTGAACTCACACTCACACCGATTAATTCTGAAGGACCCGTCTCCAATCATGACCGACCAGTCAGGTGCCCTTTCTGCCTGAACCAACGAATGCTGCGCACTATCAAGGAGGCAGTGGAGCACATGTCCACTCATGTTGTGGTTTAAAATTGCCGCTAGTGCTTATGTATTTATATTAATTGATTCTCAGGAGGACGATTTGGCAATATCAAAGAGATCGGAGTCACGTATTTTACAGGATGCATGGAGTTACGGAAATTGGCGATGGCGTTGAGGCTACTTGAACGGACGGACGGACGGAAATATCTTCTCATGATTAGACGTAAACTGAATGGACAAACGCCTCAATTCACAGGCGGATTCTCGGATGATGATCCGGCATATTCGAATTCTGATCATTAGCTTCGCGTGAGGATCAAAGTAAGTGTCTATTCATGATCCGCCAGAGTGATCCAAGTCTCATCCAAACGCCGTTGTTTTTGCACAGCACGTCTAATGCATTCCCCCTCCCATGTCGAGACTTTGTTCATATCAGCCCGCTGTGCCGCAACGCCTTCAAAATTTGGTCGTGTTCCTTCTTCTCCTTGGACTTGGGTTTCTTTGTATCCCCACTATCAATGTAGTTGACCCAGAACTTGAGGCCTTCGAGGCCTTCTTCGCGACAAAGTGCACCTTGCTCTTCCGCCATCAACAGTTCCTCTTCTGCGACACCAAGGCTCCATCCGAACCGCTCGGCAGCCTCCTGCGGGGTGACACCTCGACCAAACTGCTGCCAATCCCAGGGCACATCGCGGTCCGGGGGAAATTCATGCAGATCTTGCAACCAGGAGCGAAGAGCTTTGATCGTGGTTTCATCAGTGCGATCACTACCCTGAACAACCATGACGCCGCTGCGGAATGTGCGAAGACGCACGGGAAGTTTGAGTTTGCTCCAGAGCTGCGCGGCCTTTTCGAAGTCCATTGGGCTCACGAGTTCAACACCACCACGAGCCCTGTTAAACATTGCCCAAAGGTCAACAAGGGTGATGATTCCACCAGCCTTCTTGAGCACTCCCCTGGAGTCGTCGGTTAAAAATTCTGCGAGATTACGTGACAGTTCAGACAGATATAAGGACTCGGAACTACCACCTCCTACGATATCCTTGGTTGTGATGAGGCCGAGCTGGCTGGCAGACTCTGCCAATATGGCATTCTCCTCGGCTGTAGCATTGTTTTGCCCGTTGCTGGTTTGTCGTGCAAACCGCTCAGCAAGAGCGATGACTTCCTTGGCGGAAGCCATCAAAGCCTCAAGGTCCTCAAATGCACTTCCAATTAGCATCTCGTTATTTTTTCGCATGTTCAGACCAAGCTGTTCCAAGCCAGCAATACCAACACCCTTTGTTCGACCTGACGAGGAACTGATGGGAGAGTCACCACTGCCCCCTTCGTTTATCCGGTTATTCTTTGGAGCTGGGGGAGCATCCTGAAGGAGCCATTTGCGTTGAGTGATGGAGCCTTTGAGGCGTTCGTAGAATATCTTCTCTCCACCACTTCTAAAAGAGAGTTTGATGCTCTCCAGGGCATCGTTGCCGGTTTGGGGAGTCTTGGATTGGTCCTTTACAGGTCCAGGCGATTCGGTTCTCATACTATACGCTATGGATTCCTGTTGAACAGATGCCGGCACATCCCTGGAGACGAGAGAAGCTCCACACATCTCGCATGCATTCAAGGAAGGGTGATTGGAAAATGTACACCGAGGGCATTGAAACGATGCTCTAAAGTCGGCAGTTCCGTTCAAGTTGCTTTGTGCGCCTTCACTTAATAACGATCGAGATAGATCGCTATTGTTAGCCGACCCAGTCTGGGGCTCAATTGGTGTTGGCCGAAGCGGTAGTGCCAAGTTGCTTGAGGTGGGCGGTGCTGGAACCGGGCGGTTTTTCGCGCTTGATATGGCCGCTTTCAAAACATGGCTCAGGGTTGGTTTGATGCCGCAGGCTAGACATGGTGGAAGTGGAGTATGTGAATTTGCAGATGCTGGATCAAAATTGGAAGGAACGGGGTTAGAGAAGCTACATATTGTGCAGACCCAGGTTGCAATAGTGACGACCGGAGGTTCAGCCGGGGGTCTGTAGGGTGCCCCTGAGTTGGCTGGCGAATTATTGACGCTCCTGGAGGAATTTGATGCATCAGAGAGAACACGGGTGCGATATAATACTCTTTTCAGAGGTTTTGGTATCAGCGTGATCTTTGCGGACGATTTGAGAAACCCAGCATAAAACTCATAGCGGTCCACATCCTTTAGATCAAGGGCCACGGAATGCTTCCGTGGCTCGCGTTTATCAACATAACATATTCGATGCGATGTCAAATACACCTGGCCATCTTGGTGATCAGGAAGCTTTTCTTTCCTAGCATCCTGTGAGCTTGGCCCATTCCATCACCCCGCAACCAATTAACTTACCCCTCATACAAGCCAACGTTGTCCTGGACGAAAAGGAGCACCTCATCCGGCAGATATGACGGCCGTAAAGCAGTGGTGAGGTCTATGGGTTTTAGAAACATTCGTCATGCACAAGAGCACGTGTCTAGGGATAGATGACGCGGCAGCGTGGGCTCTCGGCCACTGGATGCTGTGATGGAAGGGTGGCGGTCGAAGAATACGACTTTGCCGTTGGAGAAGGACCGCAGCAAGAGAAACAAAGGACTGAGAGTTGGGCAGAATACTTTGACCCAGGCCCTAATATTCAGTATCGGCTCAAAATAGTGACAGCAACACGTCAAGTTAAAACAAGTGCTATGTCATCCCAACCGAGTAGAGTTGACCTGCCCCTCGATGTCGGCCCCACTATCGCGATAAGAGATTACGGCGAATATAGTTAGAGGGTTATGCAAATATCCGTGGTTGGGTCACGAGACTTGACCGCCACGACATTTCAGGCCGAAAATACCTCCGACGGTCACCTCTTCTTCTCTCAATAAAGACCACCACGACCATCACTTTCGTCGCCCGCCACGCTCCAAATATCGTCATTTCCCCCTCCACTTTTGTAAACTAACCTCCCCACCCCCAGCATACCGCGGCCATGATGCCAAGTTGGTCAGCGACGCAGCAAGCCCCAGGCGTCGCTCAACCGTCGACTCCCGCCTCGTACGCTTACCCGCACCCGCCCAGTAAGTCAACGACCCTCGAATCCCCAGCGGAAGCCCCGATGCTGACTCTTTCACCAGACCCAGCATTCATTCCAGTTCAAGTTCGACAAGGATTTGGTCAGTACGGAGCCGCCCCAGCTGCGTCGTATGTCGGATACGTGCCTCAAACACAACCTGTACAAACCCAAATGACCGCTTCGCCTGTGAATGGTACAGCCCAAGCGCCTGAGCAGGCCAAGGGCAAAGTTGACTGGCCAGAATCAGTCCGGAACTATGTCCGGCGATCTTTCCTCCCCCAAAATGACGAACCCTCAGTATCTCGCGCAGACATTGAGGTCAAGCTTAAGAACATCATCGGTACTGCCAAAGAGAACGGAACCCTGTATACAATCAACTGGGACACTTTCCCCCTACCTCAGACCCTCGTCAAGGACGAACGTGATTCAAACTTGAAGCGGGGTGTGAATACACCATCCAACCCCAAAAAGCGAAAATCCTCCGATTTTGATGACACCCCATGGCGAACTACTAACTTGCGATCTTCCCTTGAAGACCGTATTACCCACCCATCTCCTGAAAAGCGCTCTGCCTTGGACGAACCCCTACCGAAATCCAGTAAGTTCCAGAAGGAAGCCAACAAGCGAAAGCGCCGCTTTGAAACCGAGTACAAGGCGTTTAGATCGCCCAGCCCGCCGCCGCCATCATCCGGACCCATCGTCGGCACATGTGAAACTCTGGAGAAGAAGTACCTCCGCCTCACGGCCCCTCCAGTCCCTTCCAAAGTGCGGCCTGAACGTATCCTACGCCAAACCCTGGATCTATTGAAGAAGAAATGGAAGAAGGAAAGCAACTATTCGTACATCTGTGATCAGTTCAAGTCTATGCGGCAAGACTTGACTGTCCAGCGCCTCAAGAACGATTTCACCGTGTCAGTTTATGAAATCCATGCCCGCATTGCCTTGGAAAAGGGGGATATCGGTGAGTATAACCAGTGCCAGACCCAGTTGCGATCATTGTATGCTCTGGACCTGAAGGGAAACCCCATCGAATTCAAGGCGTATCGTATCCTTTACTTTATCCACACTGCCAACCGGACCGGTTTGAACGACACCCTGGCAGATCTAACTACAGCAGAGAAGGAGGAGAGGCCGATCAAGCATGCTTTAGAAGTGCGATCATCTTTGGCGCTGGGGAACTATCACAAGTTTTTCCAGCTTTACCTGGATACCCCTAACATGGGAGCATACCTTATGGACATGTTTGTTGCCCGGGAGCGGCTTGCTGCATTGTGCAATATTTGCAAAGCGTAAGTTGTCCTATTTTGTGCTTGGAAACTTTGATAACTAACTCCATCGACAGATACAAGCCGGATGTTAAACTTCGTTTCATCACTGAGGAACTCGGGTTCGAGTCCGATGCCGATGCAGCTCAGTTTATCATTGACTTTAAGGGTCAACATCTCTTAGAAGATCGGTCAGAATATATTGCGTTCCTGACCGGCAAAGCCGGCCATCTTTTCGAGGGCGCTAGATCCGATGCATTCAGGAAAGTCGACATCAAAGGCCAGATTTGATCTCCCTTCTTTTTGCGTCCTCTCCCTCCCCTCTCTTCTCACGTCAACTTCAAACGTCTAGCACGTGTCGACTATGTCGATTTGTGCTTGATGTTATGACTCGTCCGGATGACAATGCGTCATCGATGTAGACACGAACGTTTCTCTCAACACTTGACACCCGTCTTTTGCCTTAAGGCTTCCACATGATTGAATTTCGATCCAGGTGGAATAGGCATTCGCACGATCCTCCTAGTTGCTTGCTTCTGACCCCGATCGATTACTCTAACCACTACGCCAGTCTTCCGTTTTACCTGATGCGGGTCAGCAGACACCGAGCTTAATTTAATTTTGGAGGAAGGGCAAAAATTGGATATGTGGGATACTGGGGCAGCGGCATTTTTAGTGCTTTGATACTTGGACGGAATGAATCGGGGAGCATATCCAACTCCCCGGCTTTCCTCAAAGGCGATAGCCTGCTAGGACTAGGGACAGGCCCTTTCATTGCCCCTTCCTACTTTATGACACTCATAGCGCACTTTAGATTACATAGAAGATGACAGATCTCTGGCGTTTCAGGTTCTAACTAGGTATTACATCAATTGAAATAAATTTTTCCATACATAAACAATGACTGTGAGATTCTGTCAACTTGAGTGCCGATGGTGAAATAGGATTTGTCCAATATGAGCTGGCAGGCCGACGTAATCCATGTTCCGATTGCGAACATGCAAATTGGTGGTTTGAGTTTTCGTGCCAGAGCAGATTATGAGTAGGATCGGACGGTTAATCTCCGTCCAGCCATATAAGATGGGTATCCGAATGTTGAATGGGTACATGGGGATACGATACATGATTCTAGAGTAGGTTCAAGGGTTGTTAAGCATGGGCCTACTTCAACAGAATGTACAGACCCCTGCTCGTGAAGTTTTTTTCTTCTTCTTTTCTTCTCCTTACAAATGACCTGTCATGTTGATGTGGTAGTCTGGTTTAGGACATTATGACGTTTGGATGAGGAACTTCTTTTTTCTTCTTCTCTCCCCTCCTCCTTCTACCAGCAAAACCAACTTGAATTTACAGTCTACAGTGCATGATTAAACGTGGTAGCGGGATGCGGGGGGCTTTGGTGACGGTGACTAGAAGACGGTAAGGATGGAGGGGAAATGTTTCAAGTATGGAGAAAAATCACTGCGGGGAGAGGGCTGCCCTTGGCGTGATGCATGAATGAGACGACACATGAGAGGAAAGGGAGGTAGCGGCAAGGGGGGAGGAAGGCAAAATGAAAACAACGGTGGCGAAATGGTGATAGTCTGGCACCTTGACAAGGCCTCCCGTATTGGGATATTGGGACCGCGACCGAGGAACGGGAACGGGACCGGAGACGAGGGTCCCTGTAGCGCCCTCCGAGAGGCCGGGTTTCGCACCCAACCTTCGGGCTGGGCCACGAGGCACAAGGGGCCTGTCGTTGGGCGCCCACGACGCCTTGGCAGGGCGTGCCGTTGTGTCGGGAGGCCCTTTTTTAGTGCTCGTTTTTGGCTCTGGTCTGGTTACCGGGCACGCGGTCAAAGAAAAAAATGGCACACTAAAACTACACCCCCGCCTATACCCCCTTACGCATCTGCCGACACAGCCAATTTCCTAGCAAATAAAGATAACTAAAGGGATAACTACTAGGCAGTTATTTTGCCTTCTAATGCTATTATATTTTGTAGCTGTTGCGGCATTGAATAAATCTAACGATTAATAGTCTCTTGCGATAGCTGTTGCTAGCCTTCCTTAGCAAGGTCTTTTAAAGTCTTAATATCCTAATACGGATATTAATTGATATATTGCTTTGGCACCGACTAAGTATTCTCAATTGGTGAAAGGTCTAGACTATAAGGGTAGTTAAAGAAGCTATTGAGACTGTGTTTTTCCTTCTAGGTCTGGACCGGATTATATTAGCTAGGCCTATAGTTGCTATTATTATCTTCCTCTAATATAAAGCTGTAGCCCTTATTAAGCTATTTCTTTATATATACTTTTAGGATCTCTTTGATATATACCTTTTATATTAATTTGCTATTATTATTGGTAGGGACCTTATATTAAACTAATAGGCCTTTAAAGCCAATACTAATAGCTAACTAGTAATATAGCTATTTTAAATCCTCCTCTTTAGGTGCCTTTTTCTCTTGGAGATTGGAAGGTTCTGTCTAGGTCCTGGGCCTTTGGGCAATCTAGGCCTATCTTTTGTCTAAATAGCTAAAATAACTCTTATCTGAAAAGTAAATATTATCCTAATCCTCTGGCTATAGCTATAGCTTAAGGGCTTTTTTTATGTATATAAGCCAGCGGTTAGCTTCTTCCTTAGTCTTATATTTAACTTGCTCCACAAGCTGCTTATAGAGATCTTTTGTATACGTAGCCCTTTGGATTATTAGTTCGGATGTATTTATATTAATCCTGGCTACTGTAGGGACTGCTGCCCAAGGGAGTTATTTTGCCTTAAATCCCTCTTGCTTATATAAATCCTCTATAGTATTAAGGTCACTATTAGAAATCTTTCTCTTGTGGCTGTGTATTTCAGAGAGCCTGGGCATATTGTGATGTGTGTGATTATAAGCTTTGGAAAGGATGCGATAACTAGATCTAGAAGGGACTTTAAAGAAGAGGAAAAGATTAGTCTTTTGGAAAGGGATATTCTTAGCTAATAGATAATTGTATGTGCCCCTAAGCCGGGCCTTTTGAGGAGTGTTGTGGTGTGTTTTGGTTATCTTTGGAGGAAGGGAAATTGGGTGTGCGGGCGGTGTGTGCGGGGGTGTGGTTTTGGTGTGCCATTTTTTTCTTTGACCGCGTGCCGGGGAATCAGAGATGTCTCGTCTTTTTTGGGGTTGTTTTTCTTGCTCTGTCTTGCCTGGCCTTGTCTTAGATGCGATTCTTCCTGCGGCCCGAGGCCAACACATGCATACGTACCGGGCTGAAGCTTTGCGTCTTTGCTCTTTTTTAGCTGTCAATCTCTGGAAAAATGGCCGGGCTGGCAGCAAGGTTAGCCGCCATCTGTGCATCTATCTAATCGCCAGCACGCACTCTTGTCGCAGGACACAAGAAGGCACACGACACGGGGGACACACGGCACACGGGGCTGTGAATATGGACCCTGCTTGCCATGCCTGCCAGGGCTATGTGTGCGTGGACGATCGGCGGCTGGATCGAATGGGGGGGTGGCTGTCGAGGACATGCATGCATGGCATGAACGAGGCGGTTGTGAGAGAAGCAAATAAGTGACAACCGTTGGCTGATACCAAGTACAAGACGATCTTTAGTTCCTGATTTGCCCCGGTTCTCGCAAGGGTTGCAACCACTCAGACATTTGATCTCGCTAATTGCACTCAAGAGTTTCCATGATAAAAATAAGTGCCATCGATATATTATGTACTGTATATTGCGAGATCAAACTCGAGAAAGGAACCATTCTTTGGTCTTGGTATACCATTTCCTAGACTACTCGGCGTGCAACCAAAAAAAAAAAGATGTTTTAGGGCAAGCCACCTTTCTCCAGCGGTTTTCTAGGGCTTGGGTTGTACAGCCCCTCAAGTGTTTGCTGGCAGTGAGGCTTGCTTTAAGTCTGCGATGTAGGACCTAGATGTGGGATGGGTGGGTTTATCACCAAGGATGACCTAAGACAGAAAAACTAGCACAGCAGATTAAAGAGGAAGAAAAAAAAAAGGAAGAAAAAAAAACCATCTCCAGTGCCATGCCCCATAGCCACGAGGCAGGGTAGTCCAAGTCAAGTAACGCTGAGTAATTGTATTCGCGCTAGATTGTGCCCTGGTCGAACGGGGAAACGCTTCCGGGTGGGAATGCAGTGCAGTGCGAGACTATGGAGCCATGGTCAGGGATGGATCAAAGCGATCGTGGGAAAAGACCATTGCTTGCGGTACCCGAGATGAGCATGGGAAGACAAGAAGATTCGGCTGTTTCTCAGACACGGGTAGGCCGAATGAAATGGCGCGGCTCGTTCAAGTCCAGAAGTGCCAAAGATTTGTTGATGATATAATCCTAATGCGTGCATGAATGGCGCAGTGTCGCATTTGGTGCGGCATGAGTTTATTCCCGACAGAAGAGGGTAGACACTGTACACACCGGGATGGGATGAAACCGGAAAGGCTGTTATCAGGACACGGCATCGAGACACGATTCAATGCCGAGAACGTGTTTGGGCGATCGCCAACTTGTCTAGGCCCTGTAGCCTCCCCGCAACCGCAACCGTCATGATGCCACCTCCCCATTAGCGCTCACCACTCAAAGCGGCCTACGACCAACTATCCATTTTGGGGTTTGTATTTGGCGGCCTAGCTGGGCTGCAGGCCGCGAGCCCGCACGCGTCATGGGTTGTCAATGTCGTCCAATATGGTTAGTTGGGCACGAGAGAACAAGTAAAAAGACGCGATGCCGCCTGCGCGCGTCGTGGTGGCTGTGTGGTGAGCTTATGTTGCCTTTAGTAGGCGCTGCGAGCTCCCAGCTTAAAACCTAGCTGGAATTTAGCCATCATGTTCGTCGTTGTCGTTGTCGTTGTCGTCTAGGGGGCGTGGTTCAGTGTTGCAATAGACGGGGGTGTGCCAACAACAGCTACTACAGTGGGGGAACGGGGTTTTTTTCTTTTTTTTTTCTTCCTCTCCCCATCTTGGCCCCAGTGTAAGTAACATGTTTTTCGATTGCGCATTCTCTCGGCTCAGCGCGAGGGTTAGTGTCTTCGACTTATGCACAGCGGCTGCACCCCTTACGGAATGCAAGATGGATCCCTGCGCGGGTGGCAGGTGCCTCTGTGTCCCTCAGGGTCGAGTCGTTCATCCCTTATTATGAATTGCTTTCTCTGTTTCCTGGGATGGGTTGGCTCTGTAAGTCACCTTGGGCCGGCCCGTTGTGATCAGGCCGGACCATTTTGGATTTGAGAAAATCCACCAGCAACCCTGGATAATTTGCCCGCACCCCCATAACCTAGGCGTGGGATGGGACGACGGACCCTCCCCCTTGCTGGGGAGCTTGTTGGGCATGCAGTCTTTTCGCTGTCGGAATCTAAAATTCAGAGACCGGGGTGCGTAGCGCTGGTTGTCGAAAATCGCCGGGCCCTGCACCGCCATGGGTCCTCTTCCTGCGAGCAATTCCCATTCTCTTGCTCCCATGTCGGTTGATGGCCAGTTATTATCGTACAGCGCCTTGGAGGGAGATGGGGTAGAGTGGACTCGAGAAGGAGGCGTCAAATCAGGTTGACTTGACAAAACCTTTCTGGATCAAGGTTGGCTGCTCGAAGCCGCCAATGACGCCTTGAGCCAGTTCGAATGGGAGAGCTCAAGGGTCCAATAGCTGAGCTACTAAGAGGGCACCCACCTCTTCACTAACACCCACTGGAGCAGAGCACAGAGCCACTGACGGAACAGGCTGCAGTGACCCGGGGGCAGCTGAAGCGTGCATTGTACCACTGACCACCACTCATTACGCCCAATACAGAGAGGTGTACTGTACACATCTACCTGCTCGTCGACGTCTTCTATACCATGCACCAAGGCAGGCTGTGGGCTGCAACGCTTGAAAGCTATTCCCACCACCATACGACTTCACCTCCTCCTCCTCCATCCCTCACTCTTATTTCTTTTGCATCTTTCCGACGTTCGTCTCCCTCATCGCATCCCTTGTTGCCCATCCTGGCGGTTTTCTTTCTTTTCATTTCTTACCTCCGACTCACCAACCCTCGACCACGTTGGTGACTAACAGACGACGGGCACGAAACCCACCCGGCCCCTCTCTCCGACGCGAAACAACCCCTCCTCAGTGGCCCCCCCCCCCGCTGCCTGTTCACCAGAGGCCAAAAGGCGCTGGAAGATTTTCGGGGGAGATTTCTGCTTAAGGCTGGGCTCCCAGAAATAAAATTGAGACGAGCTCTTGGTCCATCCGCCCCTTCCCAAGTCTGTCCCGCATCCTCAAAGTTTGGGACTTTTCAGGCGCTGGTTGCAGGAGGAGGTGATTCCGTGACGAAGCGGCGACCAAGGCGCACAGGGAGAGAAAAAATAATAATAATAAAAAATAAAACCGGGACCCCTCCATCCTCTTGCCAAGGGCCACAGAGTCAGAGTCAGAGTCAGAGCCAAAATCAAGAGTTGGTTGCGCAACGACACAGCTACGCCCTGGATCAGCAGAAGACCATCGAAGCGAGGGAGCCGTTGGGATAAACCCAATCGAATCCCAATCCAGGACCCGAACAGCGGACGACTGCATGCTGATTTGCTTACTGTCGTTTTTTATTAATCGCCCCCCTCTTGGAAAAAGCACAGAGAAAGCGGCGCGCAATTACGACAGTCGCACTCATCAATCACCGACAGTAAAAGCAGTCATTCCATCAATCACACGCCAAAGCACAGAGAATTTTGTACAACAACCTTTTCTTTTTGCCATCGTCCGGGCCCTGGACCATCGTCCCCACCCCTCCTCCGCCCACCATTGTTGCGCTACAACCACAACGCTACGGCACCCCCCCCCCCCCTCACACCCCCTGCGTTGAAGCCTGCGTGCGTGTGTGAGTGTGAGTGTGCGCCCGGTCCCGCGCCCAGTCCCAGTCCTACCACAGAAACAGCAGTAGCACGCTGCTAGGCTCGGCGAGTAGCACCAGCCAGACAACTCTCGCGATTCTGGTCTCTTTTTTTTCTCTCTCTAAACTTCATCCTCTGAGTGACGACGAGAGACTCAAGACCCACGACTGCCCGGGAGGCACCCAGTTACACAAGATGAAGGTTCGTAATCGCCTCTCTCCTCCACCCGCCTGCCCGTGAGGCGAGCTCCCACTTTGCTTGCGAGGGTCTTGCCTGTCCGGTGCACGCGCTGCCCGCACTGCCCTCGTCCCTTGCTCGATCCTCCCCCCCGATGCCCGATAAACTCGGCGTACATCTCGCTTCATTTCCTCAACCCGCAACCCAGCCCTCTACCCGCGTGTGCGCCCTGACGATGCCTTCACCTGCGATCAGCGTTTCCTCTCCAGAGGAAGCTGCCGCTGAGGCTGCCGCCGCCATGCCGCCCTCTCCAACATCCCCCGCATCACTCAGCCCGCAACAGCTGAATCGCGCCCAGCCGCAACCGCAGCAGCAGCGATTTTCCATGTCAGGCCACACCATGCTAACGTCGATGCGAATGTTCCAGGCTCTTAGACGTTCAATCAAAGGCGAGAAGGAGAAGGGTGCCAATGTCTCCATAACTCCTAAGTCGGCTGTTGCTATCGTGCCCCCGAAAAAGGTTGGTTACCTCCTAAATGATTTTAGCGATGTCTAATGTCTCGCTTGCGTCCCCCTTGTCTTTTTCCTGCCGTCTCCCCACCACTTCCAATGTTCCAGAAACACAACACTATGCAGTGCCGTTACTGATGCAGCAACAATCCTGCAGGTCATTCGAGCACTCTACGATTACGAGGCCCAATCCGCCCAAGAACTGACCTTCTCGAGAGGCGACTTCTTCCACGTTATCGGACGTGAACACGACCAGGACTGGTACGAGGCTTGCAACCCCGCCCTGCCCGACGCTCGAGGTCTCGTCCCTGTGACCTTCTTCCAGGCTCTTGGCCGAACCGAGCGAGATAGTGCCGACGGCCCTCCAACACATCCCACAAAGAATCCCGACCACGACTCTGGATATAGTGAGACGTCAACCATCCAACCTTCCGCACCCACTCCCATTCCGACAGCACAGTCACCTCCACAACCACAAGTGCAACCGAACCCGGCCGCTGCCGCTGCTATTGCCGCCATGAGTAGCCACCGTATGTCCAAGTCTGGGAAGTCGGGCGCAATGGTGTACGGAATCGTCATGTATGATTTCGCTGCAGAGAGGGCCGACGAGCTTGAGGCCAAGGCCGGTGAGGCCATCATCGTCATTGCTCAGTCGAACCCGGAATGGTTTGTGGCAAAGCCCATCGGCCGACTGGGCGGTCCTGGTTTGATCCCCGTGTCGTTTGTCGAGATCAGAGACATGACCAGCGATAAACCGATCGAGAATCCCGCCGATGCTATCAAGCGAGCTGGCGTTCCCAAAGTGGAAGAGTGGAAGAAAATGGCTGCCGAGTATAAGAACAGTAGCATCACATTGGGGAAATTTGAGGGCGGTGGGCCACCTGGCCAGCCTGGACAACCGCCACAGCAGCAGCAACAGCAGCAACAGCAACAGCAACAGCAACAGCAGCAGCAACAGCAGCAGCAGCAACAGCAGGCTGTGGAACAGGGTATGGAGCGAATGAGCGTCCAGCAACATACCCGACAAGGCTCCCAGAACGGAAACGGAGGAGTAAGTTGTTTTCCCCCTTGGGAGATGTTGAACCCGACCTGTACTAACATGACACAAGCAACCTGCCGGTTTCGCCAACCAAGCTCGAACATCGCAACAGCCTCAGCAGGGCCAGTACAACTCCAAGCCAGCCCCACAACTCCTCGCACCGCTGCAGGCCCAGATTCCCCGATACTGCTTTGCCGAAGACAAGTACTGGTTCGTCATCGAAGCTCTCCTCGAGGATGGCCGAAACTGGGAACTTTCGCGATATTACGAAGACTTTTACGACTTTCAGATTGCGCTACTCACCGAGTTCCCTGCCGAGGCGGGTAACACAGGTACCCAGAAGCGCAGTCTACCATACATGCCTGGTCCTGTCAACTACGTAACGGACGCCATCACCGAAGGCAGACTCCATAACTTGGATGCCTATGTGAAGAACCTTCTCAACCAGCCCCAATACATTTCCCGATGCAATTTGGTGCGCCAGTTCTTCGCGCCCCGAGAAGGCGACTATGAAATCGACCCGACCAACACCAACGCCGAAGAACATCGCCTCTCCCAGGGCTCCCAGCTTTCATCGACCGAATCACCTGCTGACGGTGCATCGAGGCAGTCATCACGGAATAACCTGAATGGTGGTGGATATTCGGGCCTGCCTGCAGCACCAACTCGCCAGAACGGCGGAAGCCAACCGGGCATGACGCGTCAAACATCATCATTGTCTCAGCCCTCCCAAACCTCTCTCACTCCAAGCATGCAGCAACACGCCCAGCAGCCTCCATCTGCTATGAAGATCAAGATGTATTACAACGGGGACCTTATTGCGATCCGAGTATCAACCGACATTTCGTTCCAGCAACTCTACGACAAGATCCAGGATCGACTCAAGGTGCCCCCCGGGGAACAACTCCAGCTGTTTTACAAGGACGAGCCGACGGGAGACAAGCCCAGCCTGCTCAGTGACCACGATCTCGACGTCGCTCTCCAGCGAAACGAGAAGCTCCTGCTGTACGTGGAGATTGTCTGAGGCGCCGCACGTGCGCACGACGCCGATCTTGTTTCAGCCCCTGTATATTAAAACATGGTCTCGGATTGCCTCAAGACGACGCCTCAACAGGAAACATAATTGGCTGTCATAGACGTCTATTTCCTATAAAATTCCGGACCCGCGCCGGTCGACGACTACCCCGCACACTACAAGGTGTGCCATCTCTATATTCGCCTATGCCTTGGGCATTTTATAGGTCCGTGGCGGACCAGACCGTTTTTCAGTTCTTGTACCCACCCTTGTGTGGATGATGACGATACGTCACGAAGAAGTTGATGCTTCTTTAGTGCTTGTTTAGTAGCTGGATGATGCATGAGCCATGATTCAGTGGATCAGACGTTCGTTACGACTTGGGAGGCTTTCGGGTCTCCTCTTTTTATTTTCTTCTCTATTCGAAACGTCGTGCGACGGCGGTTCAGATTTGACCACTTTAGTTGCGATATTACATGACTGAGCTCATTTTCTTTACTCTTCTTTTTCTTTGTCCTTTTTTCTTCTTCTCCTCTTCTGCTTCACCTAGGGAGGATAGGGGCTGGACAGGGCGTTCTGGACGGGGCTGATGGATTCACCTTACTGTCTTAGTTGTTCCCCCCTTCTTGTTACCCCATTGCCGAAGTGTTTTGGTTTCTAAATATCCCGTGCAGTGAGTGATTGGTTCTAAGAGAGAGTGGAATAAGCCGTTGAAGGCTGAGGGGACAGGGAGGGGTGCAAGGTGTGGAAGCGATGGAGGCGGTTGATCTAGGTCGCATGTGAGGGCAAGATGGGAAGGGGTTGTGGGAGGATAGGGAGGCGCATGTCACTACGTTAGGATGCGTACATGAATAAGAGCGACCTTGTGTGTGATCAATTTGGAGGAACTCGGGCGTTGTTAGCATTGGTCTTGTTTGGTGCATGTAAATGTTTGAGGCAGGTGAAATATCCAGATTCTTAGGTATATGAGAACCCCACGGTATAGCGAGTTATTCAGCATTTTGTTCTTGTTTACTACACAAAGAAGTTCTTGGGAATGTAACAAGGGTATCAACTTTTCATCCAGAGTTTCTCGCCGCTGCTATCAATGACCAGTGTACATGCGACAACAAGCCCACCGTTGCCTCTGTGGTCAAGCATCAATGTTTTTTAAAATTAAAAAATTAAAATTAAAAAGTTATCAGGAGGTGGTTTCCCATGGTTTGTATGCGTATAACGTTTATCTCTATATGTACTGGTGGATTGGATAGATTAGACCCTGGGGGTGGTTGATTGGGGGAAGATGCCAGGACTGATGTAACAACAGAAATGCCCATGTCTCATACGAGACATGGAAGGGTATATATATATGTGTGTGTGTGTGTGTGCGTGTACGTGTGTGTGTGTGTGTGTGTGTGTATTTGTATTTATTGTGTATAATTGCAGCGCTGGATGCTGTGCATCCCGTGGCGAGGGGGAGCTTCTTCAATCAAAGGAAGGGGCTGGCAGTACGGAACCCGGGGGCATATCTGGATCAAACCAACAGTGTTGTTTCTGCAAGGCCCATAACTATGTGCGAGGAGAGTCGGTTCCTGACCGACAAAACAAGCCAGGCGTGGCGGTTTGAATGCGGAGGATGAGAGGCGTATTAGTTAATACTTGCTGTAAAGCATTCACTTCCCTCCCGCCAGATTAGGTTGGGCTTGTCGTGTATTTTGGGTGATTTATGTTCAATTCCAATTTCCCATGGTCGATCAGCTTAACAAGCACCGAGTTTGAGCATTTGATTTGTTTCTTTCAAATTTCAACTAGTTTTGCTAATTCTCATCTGTGTCTATTGGTCTAACCCTTTGAGCTCTAATTATAGATACATATTCTTTTACTCTTTAAATCTAGTTTGTCCCTTCTCTCCCAAACTCAATACCCAGGCATCATTTTCAGATACCTCCAATTCGGTTTTTCTTCTCACACAGGTCGTTAAAAAGGATTTTTTTTATTTTTAATAATAAAAATAAAAACCATGGAGGGCATAACTCGTCGCGCATAGCACCGCCGGCCGTCCAGCCATAAACAAATCCCCCTTCCCCCTCCGTGGGGGAGTTGGCAAAAAAAAAAAAAAAAACCAAAGCTCAACTCGTAGATGCAGGCTTGCGGCACAGCAGTATCGAAGCATATTCATGTAAGCACTATATATCCAGGAACAACTGAAACAAGCAAGTCCTGTGTGCTTAATGGATAGGTGGATCATCCATGTCTACTCCCTGAGTTTATCATTGGTGCCAGGTGAAATAATAGGCATGTAATGTGACAATGAAGTAGTCGGAGATGGGCGAGGAGCGAGGAACGAGAAGAGGCGGGATGAAGGCGACAGGTTTTTTGGTGTGTCATCAATCAACCAATCAATCACTCAAGCTTCTCCATGAGAGTGCGGCGGACCTTGACGTTGACGACGCCGCCAAAGCCAAAGGCCGGCACGATACGGCAGATGCGGGCGGCGGAGCTGATGGTCCAGTTCCGGCGCACAATGTTGAACCGGTCGCGCATGGTGAGGGGGGCGCCACCAGCGGCGTCAGAGGGGCGGTTGTACATGTCGAGGCCGAGCAGGTGCAATGGGGTCGAGATGAACTGGACGGCGGCTGGGGCGAGGAATTGGGCCGTTGACTGGCCCGACATGTGGGCCTTGAGCTGCTCCGAGAACTTGGAGTCGAGGTACGGGCCCAGCAGCGGGGGCACATTGAACGAGGCGAAGATGGTGAGACAGTCACGCAGGGCGAAGAGCATGTAGGATGGGAGTGGCACGGGACGGGGCACGGCGCCGGGGGGGCCAAAGAGGCGCACAAAGACCTGGTCCTTGTAGATGCCACCGCCGATGTTGGTGGCGGACGAGGCGAAGAACTTTGTGGCCCCTGCCGTGACCGTCGACGCCGGCCGGTTGCTGACGGTGGACGATAATGTGTCCACTGAGTTGGCCACTAGGTATGTCGAGCCATAGACCATGAGGATGAGGGCCGTGGGCTTGGAGAGGAGGAACGTGTGCGGTCGCAGGAAGAGGGTTCGGATGGATGAAGCGATGGAGGCGCCGAGGGTACTGCGGCCGGAAGCATTTTCCATGATGGATCTAGAAGGGCCAGGTTAGCATTCCAAATGTTTGCACACATTGTTTCTCGTCGCGATTGGATTCGTTCTTCCTATCCTCTCCCCTTCTTTTTCCCTTCTTTTTCCCTTCTTCTCCCTCACTTGTCTTGGTCGTGGTTCACCAGAGCTCGTCGTTATCGCCAGTGGACCGACACCGGCCTCGGGGTTTTAGACACCGAAACTGGGCCCAAAAAAAAGTTCGGGTGAACAAGGGGGGGGGGGGGCAACAACAACAAGAAGGTAAAGCAGAAAATACGTACCTGTCAATCATGGCAATAATGGGCGTGACCATGGAAGCAGCACAGACGCCGCTAAGGGCATCAACGCCGAAGCGAAAGATGAGGTTCTTGGTGTTCCAGGTGCTGGGGCTGGCCGTGGTTGCAGTGGAGCTGGAACTGGAACTGCTGTCGGCACTGCTACCGCTCCCACTGCCGGTCCGGCTCTGCAGGGCGAGCGTCGTAGCAGCGGCGTCTGCAGGCGATGTGACCGCGGAGGCATCCAAGTCCTTCATGGTGAAGACGAGGGAGAAGGCGGGTGGGATTTGAGATCGAAGACGGCGGGAGAGGTGTAGGAGAGGATCGAGGTTGAAGGCATGAGACACGCAGACTCTTCCCTCTCTTTTGCTCCTTTTTTTTCAGATGAGGAAAAGAGTAGGTGGGCGCAAGGCAGGTATTTCGAATCAGGTTCAAGATAAATAAAAAAAAACCGAATCATATGATTCTCGGCCTGTCTTTCCTGGGTCCACGAGGGGGGGCACAGGGGTAAGATAAATAATGGGGAGGAAAAAAAGTGAGCCCTGTGGAAAAGAGTTTCGGGGAGTCGAGCGACACCGAAGCTGGTGATATGGAGCCGGTGTGTGAATGATGCAAGATCGATGGAGCCGGGGGGGGGGGGGGGTTTAACTATTCTCCACGCAAAAAGCCGACGCACAATGGCTTGCGGTGGTTGTTTTTGTTCAGTGTCAGAGGGAGGGGGGGAGAGAGAGCGGGGTGGGTGGGGCGGGGTTTGTTTCTTTTGGTGCCTTGTGGAGTCGGTAGTCTCTCTCTTCTCACC